>BQNB010116227.1:0-21401 GCA_026074375.1 Tanacetum coccineum
TTTTCGGTATAATGATAGCTTCTCCGTACCCTTCATTGGGTGCTCGGAGTAGCTCTTCCATTATACGATTATCCGCCATTGGTGCGACTTCAACTATAGTACGAAGCTCGGGTTCGACTACGTTTGGAGCACGTCGTCTATTTTGACGTCTCGAAATGGTTACGGGTGAATTATTTGGAAAATTGGAATTTCTAGTGCGCATGCACTAAGCAAACAAAACCGATAAAACAAACGAGAAGAGAAAATATTTATGGTTTACCGAATAATCAACAAACTTAGGGTAACTCCCTTAAGTGAAATTTCATAAGCAAACGGGGGACGTAGTGGGAGCGAATCGCCTTAAAAACGTTTATCCCTTCGGGTCGTAGTTCCGTGGAACAACCCTCCTAATAGTTTATTTCACAAAAGAGGTGCGCCTTTTTCGTAAGTGACACAAGACGGTAAATTTTGAATCTTAAGTTCGGGAACTTATTAATGGAATATTCACAAAATTCTCTAGTTAAAGAATTAAATTGATGTGTATTTTAGTTTTTACGAGAACAAAATAAAAATCGAAAAATCCGGAAGAGCAAATATTTTTGTCTTTTTGTATTTATTTAACTTCTACTTATAGTAAAAAGAAAAGAAAAATATTTTTTTACTTATATATTTTTTAATTTTTTTTAATTTTTGATTTTTTTCAAAAGACGTAACTTTCGAAGATGAAAGGTTCTTCAAATCACGATCGACAAATTCTAACGAAGGAATCTTAATCACAAATCCCCGGCAGTGGTGCCAAAAACTTGATGTAGTTTTAAATACGTATAATAATATAACGATGATGAAATTCCTAAACTACCCTTGAGGACAAAGGTAGTAAGAAAAATCACACGAAAATATAATACGTAAGCCGGTAAGTGATTATCGGGTCGTTTTCCCAAAGACTTATAAAATTGAGACCTCGTTTGTTATTTGGATAATGACTTGAATTGGTTCGAAGATGATTGTTTTCTAAAATCCTAATAGTGAGCATTACATAAATGCGACAAATAAGCAATTGAACTAAAATTAAACCCTAAATGATTTTCTAAATTTTTTCTAATCATATTTGACTATTTAAAAAGAAGAGGCTAAGGAAATTCTAAACCAAGGGTGACTAAAGCTAAAATTAAAGAAAACGAGAACGGGAACGAAATCTCGTTCTTTAAAAAAAATGAACTTTCAAAATATTAACCCTACGAAAGTAAATTTCAAACCTAAGCCTAGAATATGATAAAAGAAAATTTTATAAAAAAGAAAATTATTTTTTTTGATTATTTTTCTATTTTTTATGATTTCTTAAAGTGTTTAACAAAATTAATTCACGAAAATTATAAAACTTTAAGCTAAAAATCCTATAAAATTTCTAAAAATAGCTAAGGATAAGCAGAATGCAAGAAAAATGAAAAATACTAAAGAGCTAAACTCAATAAGCCAGGAAAAATCAAATAAGCATTCGAAGTGCTTATTATAACTAAGACTCAAAAAAAGGGGTAAAAGAATTTTAAACGCACCTTAGGACGTAAAAGTCCCAAGGGCGTAGTGGTTTATGTGTAGGTGTTGAGTGTTATAAGAGGGTTGAGGAAGGTTGAGGTTGTGAGTTCGAGCCTTGCTCACTCATAATTTCCCTTCTTCTGTTTTTTTTTATTTTTGCAAAAACCTAAAAAGCAAAGTTATAAAGCAGATAAAAATAAGCTATTTTGTGAAAACAACTTTTTTGAAAGTCACTAATAAGCTAGGAAACAACTTAAAAATTAGACAGAAAACACTTAACCATTTTTTACTTTTTTGAAAACTTAATAAGCTCAAAACTAAGATAAGCTAAAACTATGGCTAAATAAGCTACTACTATACCAAACCTAACCTAATAAGCTAATTTAGACTAGAGATAAGCAAAAAGAATAAGCTAAAAGCTAAAAAATTCAAATAAGCACTTGTTGAAAAACTGCATACCAAACAGGCCTTAAGGGCAACTTTAGGCTTAATTTTCTATAAGCAAACAGATCCTTATGACTTTCTAACTTATATCATCTTAAACCTTGGCAAAAAATCTACTAGAAACATGTCTTAAAAACTATTTTGAAAAGCAAATGGATAAAGAAAAAACTATTTGAAAACAACTTATTTACTCAGTACATGCTGAGTGAACTTTTAGTTTTTCAAAAGACAAACTGCTGAATTTGAGATTAAAAACAGATAGCTTAATAAACTTTTAAAAGCAAAATAAGCTTAAATAGATCTACTATTACCTAAAATCTACTTGTGAATAAAATTTGAAATCCTAAAAACTATTTTTACCTGTGAAAATTGATCTTGAAAAATGGTCATTTGTTTGTTTTAGTTGCTGATGCAGTTTGCAATTTTTAAAACAAAAACTATGAACTAACTTATGCAGACCTAAGGTACTTGCTTCTACAACTTTAAAACACTAAAGCTAAAGCAAAATGAGCAATGAATTTAGCTAGAACAAACTTAAGCTAGAAATGTTTATGAGCATGATCTAATGCTAACAGTTTACAAAAACATGATCACTTATCAAATTAAACCTACAAGGGCCTTAAAACTTAGCTTCATAAACTCAAATTTGAAGTTTAAGATTGATTTAAAAGACCATAAAGGCTATGATAGTACTAACTAAAGTTAGTACTGCCATAAGCTAAACACCCCTTTAAATCCTTCAACCTCATTTTTGGCTTATGAAACTGAATTTTAAGATACAAGTTGCAAATACCAGATGTCAAATATCTTATAATAAACCTATTGAGCAAATCTAAGCAGACAATAAACCAGAACAATGAGCGATTATATTATGCTAATATTTTTTTTGGTTTTTCAAACTGTTTTGTAAAATTAACTAGTATTAAGCATTAACCTACTAATATAAGCTATTAAATGACAATATTAAGCATTAACCTACTAATATAAGCTATTAAATGACTAAGATCTAAGCTATTAAATGACAATATTAAGCATTAACCTACTAATATAAGCTACAATAAGCTACCTAAAACAAAAATAAACAAGTACAAAGCACTATTTAAGCTAAATGCAGAATTAAGCTATAAAAAGGAAAATGACAACTTACAATAGCCTCTGCTTAAACAAGGCTTATTAATGCTCCAAGAGCTGATCAACAAGCTCCAGCTTAACCTAGGATAAGTTGGTGTGGTACTGGAAGCCCATCCCTTATTGGCTTCCCTTCCATAAAAGCTATGGTAATTTATGAGAGGATTTTGAGTATAATAGATTCAACTAAGCTTTAGAGAGCTTAGTTGAGTAATAACCAGCTTAAGAATAGATTTGAGCTTATGCAAAAGTATGAGAGCTTATAAAACAGTAAAAGCTTATTTGAGCATTTTTGCATAAAAGTAAAAGTTTGAAAAGACAATTGCAAGGATAAGTAAATTTGAAATTTTATTAATCTAGAAAATAAGTACAAAGCTTTGAATTGAGATTACATTAACTGAAAATTACATAAGCTAAGAACAATTACTAAAAGCTATACTAAGCTACACTAAAAAGCTGGAAAAGTTAAAAGATCCTCCTTTATGAGTAAGGCAGACTCTCTATTTATAGAGCAAGAGAGAAGCTTCTAGTCTTCAACACACGCTCCTGCTTGCTCTGATTTTGACCATTCATTCCTTGCAATCATTGGATCCCTTTTCTTGGCCGTTGGATCAATAAGTGAGCACACGGATTGCCAGCATGGCAATCCTTGTCTCAAAGGCCTTGTGCTTCTTTTGGCTTGTTTTTAGTGTAACTTTCCCTTCTTGATGTGTTTCTTTGTAGCACGCGTGTCAACCCCTTGAGCCCGTGTAGCTAATCACAAGCGTTTGATGACGCTTCTTGTTGCTGAGATGTCACTTGGCACTAAGCATCTTTTGGCAATGTTGGATTACTTCTAGAAAAGGTTAATTGCATTTTAATCGAGCAATATTAAAGATGGTAAATTAGGGAAGACGGGTAAACAGCAAAACTATTTTTCCCGCCCCCTTTTCTTATCATTTGAGTTGACTGAGGGTTTAAAAAGGGGATGTTTGACTTGGGCCCGGGTTTTTATTAAATTGGGCCGGTGATGGGTTTAAGGGTTTTGGTTATTAAGAGTATAAAGAATGAAAGGTTAAGTGATTAACGACCGTTAGCCTTTTATATTAAAAGGACTAACGGTGTTAGTGTTTTAAGGATCATTTATGAAATTTGATTTAACTTTGAGGGCTGTTTTTGGCATTTTTGAGGTTTTGTCTTTTTGTGGGTTGACCAATGGTTGACCAAGGTTGACTTTGTTGACCTTTGCTAGAAAATCCCGGCTCTTGTGCACTCTTTCCGTTCCCGTGTCCGTGTTTGTCCGGTTTTGACCGTTTTCTTGTGATTTTTGCAATATCCGTACCTACACATCACAAATGACAAAACAAGCAATATACAAGCATAATTTGCACCATTTGTTCATTTTAGGGTCATTTTTGGTATAAAAAGGATATGTGATTTCTCACATATCAAAATTCCCCAAACTAAGTGATTGTCGTGTCCTCACGCAATATTATATGCTTTAAAACCAAATACCTCAAAACTTCCCCAAACTAATCCTTTGAAAAGTAGCAAAGTCTTTTGTGGGGAGAGTTAAGAAGTCACAAGTTTTAAAACACCCCTTTTTCCATTTTTCAAAACTTTTTTTCATTTTTATGATTTAAATAATTTACAACTTACAACTGATTCATGTGTGACATAATGTAATGCTTTCATTATTCATTGATAACTTTTAGGATCACGGAACAAAAAGCACAAAAAGTGTCCAAATCGATAAATTCATCATCCCTGACTTTTACTTCTTCAAGCCAAGGTTAAAAACAAGATCATTGCAAAATACAAGTTATGATGTTAACACTACTCATAAAAGCTAAATGTGTACTTACTTTTCCTCCCTTATTCCTAATTTCCTCTAAGGATTTTATTATTATTATTTGTGAAAAATAAATTATGTCCTTATTAATAATGTAAACCCGGTTTAGACTATTAATAGTTTGAAATCCTTTCCTAAAAAGACGATATGGTGAGAATAAGGTCCACATTAAAGTTCTAATTTCGCATGATTTAGGGGTTATCCTTTTTATTTCATCCGCAACAACTCAAATACGAGTCCAGAGACGGAGGCTTTATTTAGATAACCCCAGAGTCAAAATTTGGCTTTATTATTATTATTATTATTATTGCAACATTATTATCCCTCGGCCTTTTAAACAACTGACACATCGGGCGTCCTAACCAACAGATCCAGTAATCTTATTTTGACTTCGGGTATTCCCTCGACCTTTTTGAAGACTGACACATCGGACGTCCTAACCGACAGAGCCAGTAAACTTTTATCGGTCTCGGATTATTATTATTATTATTACTTCCACTCTTTAAACGACTGCAACATCGGGCGTCCTAACCGATGTGAGCTGGCAAGAGGTAGTAACATTTATTCCGCCCACAATTTTTTTTATTATTAATTATTATTACCTTCCACCCTTTGAAACGACTGTCACATCGGTAATGGCGAGCCGACACATGAACAAACCAGAAAGTCTTATTTTGGCATCTTGAGATTTTATAATTATATATTTATAGCCAAATTCAAGTCTTGTGGTCTTTTAACAACTGCCACATCGGTATGCGAGCCGACCATGGTCCAGGAGTCTATTTCCCCACAACACTGACAAAAACCATCGATATTGTACCTTACTTTCAACCAAAATGCATCCCCTACCAGTGATTTAAACTAAAATCGTAAAAAAAACCTAAAGTAACTTTATTTATTCACAATTATATAACGTTTATTAAAGTGGCTGATGGGATC
Organism: Tanacetum coccineum; assembly: GCA_026074375.1. NCBI lineage: Eukaryota > Viridiplantae > Streptophyta > Magnoliopsida > Asterales > Asteraceae > Tanacetum > Tanacetum coccineum. The sequence goes on from BQNB010116227.1 coordinate 5,855, forward strand.
AAAAAGCCATAATTAACCTTTATTGAGCCTAACAAAAGATCCCAACTATTCTATGTTTTACATCCAAAACTTATACTCACACTATCATCCTTGTTCTTTACCAATTAAAATTTCTAATAAAGAAACTCGTGAATACTTAGCCTAACGAATTAAGATCGTCACTTTAACAAGTCACATAGACTTGGCAAAATCTTTATTTCTAATAATCGATCTTCGCAATAAAGTTGAAAATCAATTATTATGGAAACCAGTCAAAGTCTTGACTTTTTAAGCTAGACTTGCGTTTTATAGCTCCTTGTATAAAAGATTAGCAAAATCAATCTATTTACAGTTAAGGAGAAAGCTAAGATATAAAACCGGTCGGGTCAAAATTTACTTTTCGTTCTCACCAACGGAAAACCTACATTTGTGTCAACTAACTATTTATAATTCAGACAATTTTTTTAAGAACAAAAATCTACAAATATTAAGACTTAAAAATTTAAATTTTTTGTGGGAAAACGGGGTACGTGAGATCAACGGCAAAGGTAGGTAAGATCATATCGAAGATATACTACCCCATACTAAAATTAAACATTGTCCTCAATGTTTCCTAGTCTAAGGCTTAAAACCCCATACTAGAAAGCTGCATCATATCCTAGTCCTGTTTTAGACCTATCAATTACTTGACTTTCCAGTATGTTATTTATAGACTTGGATGAATTTTGAAACTTTTCTAATGTTTGTTTTAGAACAAGAATCTACCTCAGAATCTGAACTAGAAGAGCTTTTAGAGGATGTAAATGCCATCAATGCATGGTTTGTTGGTTGCTCTTCTTCAGCTTGGTAGCTCCAATCATATCCTCCAATTCTATCTTGAGCTATCAAGGTATTCCGAGTAGGAGTCTTCACTGCAATAGTTCTTGTATTATTTTCTCTTCTTTTGAACTCCTGATTTCTTGGAAACCTACATTCTCTTGCAAAGTGTCCATGTTTATGACAGTTGAAGCATTCCACTTTTGATTTGTCAAAACCAACTCTTTGACCATTTATGTCCAGCTTCTTCCCAGTTCTCTTGATAAACCTTCTTGCTCTGATTGTCAGCATGGCCATCTCCTATTGAAGATCCATTTCTTCCAGGTCATCAGGATTTAGTTGTTCCAGATCTTCTTAAGAAAGTTGAGGAGAGTTGGGTTGACTTGTAAGGAAAGCACAAATCACAGCATCACAAAGATTATCTAGACATATAGAGTTAACACCATTACCTTGAGTATGAGTAGTACTAACTCCATGAGCAGTATCATCTGCTTTGTGAGTGATTGATTGTGAATTTTATATACGCAAAAATATAATATAATATTATACCAAAAGAGCAATTAAGAACTTTCCTAAAGTCTCCCTTAAGAAAAGCTCACTCTAAAAGATATATATAATATATAATACGTATATTTAACCGGGAAGAATGATCACCCGGGTCGTTTCCCCAACGACTTGTGAAATTAAAACCACGTTTTAGCTCAGATTATGATTTGAATGAGAGAAAAGATATTTTTTATTATCTATGACTACTAAATTAAAGCAACAATTAATATGAACAATTAAAAGCAATTAAACACTTGAGCAATTAACGGGTAACAAATAAAACGCGACAATTAAGCAAATACACTAAAATTAATTCCTAAAAATGCAAACTAAATTTCTAAACCTAAAAGTACTTTTTATAAAACTAAAAACTATTTTTTTGTAATTTTCTGAAACTTTTTTCTATTTTTTATGAATTTTCTAAAATTAAAACCCACGGAAATTACTAGAAAATAATAAAATAAAGGGGAAAATATGAAAAATTTAGGAAAAGTCTAAGGCACTAGCAAATATCTAAGAAAAATAAGATCAATAGAAAAGCAACTCAAATAAGTCCTACAATAAGATTTAAAGGCTACGGCTTATAATGAAAAGCTAAAAGGGAAATGACTACAAGTCTTAAATGTGGGGAAAGGTGAATGGATGAGCTATTGAAGCAAAGTGTTAAGTCGTGTGTGTTGTGTGCAAGAGGTCTTGGGTTTGAGGTCTGGCAACCCCACTTTTTGCTATTTTTTTCACTTTTTGCAAAAACTATGAGTTGGAACTTGTAAAGGACATGTTTTTGAGCACTTTTTATAATATCAACTTAGACTGAAACTCACTAATAAGCTCTAAAACAGCTTAAGAACAAGCTGTTACAGTAAGTAAGGTTTTAAGTTCTAAAAAGTTTGATTTCACTTAACAGCTTGCACGCTCTTCATTTTAAGCTTAAATACAATTCTAAAAGCTATTCCTAAAGGCTTATGATGTGTAAGATCTAAAAATGACAAGCTAACTTAACCATTATCTCTAAAAGCTAACTGAATTTGAAGATTAAAGTAGAAAACTCAGGAACTATTACAAATAACTCAAAGACTCAAAAAGCTATAATGAACAATGAGCTAAACTAAACCCCGAGCTTTTTGAAAACTTATCAAACCATTATTAAGCTATGAATTCAAACAATAAAATCAGCTACTATAGGCTAAGAATCTAAAATTAAAAGCTAACTTTAGTTACTACTGTTTTTGGTCTTTTTGAAATTTTTGAAAACTTTGAAAGCTAATGAACCTAAGATAATTAGCTAGAATTTTGAAATTAAACCTTAATCTAACTTATCCTATATTTAGTTTTTAAAGCTAAATCCACTTAAGCTAGCTTAAAATGCAATCAAAAAAGGTCAGCAGTATTAACTGCTGATGTACTTGCTGATACACTAGACCAAAAGCAAAAACCTATATGCAGGTTACCTTTAAAGGTAAACTTGCATTAAACACTCAAAGAGAGTGTGTCTAAACATAACACAAACAAAATTCAAGCTCACAAGAGCTTGAATTAATTTTTAGCAGTCAAAAGAAAAGGAATAAATTCCCCTGGTGCTGAATTAAAGTAATTAAGCCTCAAAATGTTTTTGAACACAAACCAATCATTTGAACCTTCTCAAAACCTTATCAAGTATGATAATAAAACTGTCCAAAGTGCATTTACCAAAATACTTTGACTTTTGATAGTCAGACAAAGCTGATCCAAACACCCCTTTAGACTTGACAGATTTCAAATAAGCTTATGAAATTACAATCTACTTAACAAAACTTCATTACCAGATATTCATTAGCTTATACAATCCTAGTAAACATAAATCAACAATTAATTTAAGCTAGAATCAAAGATCTACCACTAAGCTAAACATTTTTTGGTTTTTCATGATTTAATGACAGATTAAGCTAAGACAAGATTTAAACTATTTTAGCTAAAAATAGAAAAGCAAATACACTTAATAAGCTAGAATAAGATCAAATAATCACTAATAAGCAGACAGATTAAGCAAATAAGCAATTATTAAACTATATATTAAAGGATAAAGGAAATTAAATGAAAACTTACTGGAAGCTTTAGCTAAACAGAAGCTATATGCTCAAATGAGCTTATCAAAAGCTCTGGCTTATCCTAAGATAAGCCAGTAAAGTCCATGGAGGCTCATCCTTTGCTATCCTCCCTTCCATTTAGCTTTTAAGTCCAATAGTCAAGGTAATTTAAGCTGATTTTAGGTTTTTAGTAGATTAAGACCTTTATACGCTCAAATCTAAGCTTATAGACTTGGATGAGCTAAAATTAGCTTATGGAAGCTTATCAATAGTAACATGAGAGTATAAACTTAAGACATATTAAGATAATGAGAAGTAAACTAAAACTTGATTATATTAAGCTGAAATTGAGTACAATACTTTGAAAATGGAAATGGAAAGATAACAAAAACTAATTAAGCTAAACTAAAGCTAGGAAAAAGAAGGGAAAAAACTCGGTGCCTTGTGTGTGATAGTGTGAGCTATTTATAGCCTCTTGGTGAACCTTCTAGCCCCTGAGCTTCCCACACGCTTCCTTCAATCATAGTCGTACAATCTTCAATCATTGGATAATCATGCTAAGCCGTTGGATCACTAAATATCTCACACGGATTGCCAGCGTGGCAATCCGTGATTGAGACACTTGTGTTTCTTTTGAGTGTATATCCAGTGTAAAAACCCATCATCTCTTGTGCTTTTCCTCAATTTCACGTGTGCTTCCTTGATGAGATTGGTTAATGAAAAGCTTGAGTGACTAATTTAACCCTGCCATCTTGTACTACTACACTTGAATTGTCTATTTCACCCTTGAATTGAGAGTTGCCCTTTGATTTGAGAGTGTGGTAATTTGGGGAAGACGCATGAACAGTAATTGTTCATTGGCGCCAATTCTTTTAACTGAAAAACGGGTAAAAGGGGGAAGTTTGGGTTATTGGCAGATTAAGTCCTTGTCTTTGTTCAATAAAAGTCCAAGTGTTAAATAACTTTCAAACTTGGCAGGATTGGCCCCTGGACTAGTATAAAGGGTTATGGGCTTATGATTTAAGGGTAAAGGGTTTGGATCCGGTTTAGGGTAAAATGGGCCCATTAGGACTTAAGGACCATTTGTGTAACTTTTGGAACTTGAGGGACTTAAATGGAAACATTGGAATTTTTGTCTTCTAGCGGTTGACTTCTGTTGACCAAGGTTTGACTTTCTTTGACTGAAGCTTGACCATAGTTGACTTTTCTTGGCTTCGGCTTTGAATCCTGGGCTTCTTTTGTGCTCTTCTGATTTCCGTGTTCGTGTTTGCCCGTTTTTGACTGTTTTCTTGTGATTTTTGATTTATCCATACCTGCACACACAAAACACAAAAACAAGTATATTTTTGCCATTTTTAGTCTGTTTTGGGTCATTTAGGGCCATTTTTGGTGTTAACGAATATGTGTATTTTACACATATCAAAATTCCTCAAACTAAACGATTGCGTGTCCTCACGCAATATTACATGCCTTATAACCAAATATCTCAAAACTTCCCCAAACTAAACCTTTGAAAAGTAGCAAAGATTTTTGTTGAGAGAGCTAAGAGATCACAAGTTATAAAACACCCGAATTCCCATTTTCAATCCTCAACAATAACCGTTGTTAATTGTTGTTCTCAGTAACTTTAAGTTCATATCTTCTTAATTGATCACTTTTCCTTGGATCTCCAACTGACCAATGAGTTTTTGTAACCTATCAAAGGTTTGATCCATTGATTTAGGGCTTAATGCAGCAAAGTTCTCATATTGTTGTTTGAGAAGTATCCTATGAACCTTTTTAGACTCCTAGTTCCCTCCATACCTTTTCTCTATAGCCTCAATTAGCAACTTTGCATCTTGATATGAGTGGAACTTCAGTTGGTCTTTGTTTGGAAGTGCCATCAACAGGGTTGCTCTTGCTTTCATTTCATTCCTTCTATCTTATTTTTCTTCAGCAGTGGTTGGTTCATATTCCTGTTCAACTATTCCAACAGTCCTTCTAAGCACGTTGTTCCCATTCTTTATTACTTCCCATAGAGAGTAGTCAGTCATCAAGAAGTATTGTTCTATCCTCATAAGCCAGAGGTTATAGTCTCCTGGGTTGAGGATAGGTAGTCTTGCAGTCAGATTGTTGTTAGTGGTGGTTCCTACCTCCATCTTGTCACCAAAAAATAGAACTTGGATGAATTGGTTGATTCTTCTTATTTAAAGCTTCACAACAAGCTCTGATACCACTTGTTGATCCCAATGAATAGATCTTTAACTCCTTAGCTTGTAAGGTTTAGTACCCTTGGATAAATCCAAAAATACTAAGAATGAAACTTTGATTTGAATGATATAACGGAATCTAGCTTATACCACTAAGAAGTATATTCAATCAAACAGTGAATTATGATTGACACACAGATATAACACAACACGCTTTAATATATTAATACGATCACTCTAACTTAGTGATAGGGTTTACAACCTTGAAGCTACGAATTCTATGGAAAACTGCTATTGAGATATTGAAAACTAATAATTCATTCTATACCTTAGGACCTCCTTTTATACACCAAGGAGTCCTACAAGGTTTACAGTACCTTCCTAACATATCATAATCTTTTCTATAATTACACACAATCTCCTACTCAAATAAGTTATACATATCTTTTACAAATATAACTTTAATACTTATCTTCCGTAAAAGTTATTCTTGGATTTTTCCACTAAACTTTATTCTTTACTATGTCTTTATCTCGAGATGTAGTAAAATCTTCAAACGTGGATACGTCGAGCAGCAAGTTTGTATCTGTGAACCAGCAACACTAACTGATACAAAAAGCTAGTTAGTAAGTACCTGCAGTACTAATCTTTATGCTTTGTTGTTACTTATTATAGCAGTACTTAAGTTACACTAACTCATACTAAGTTAACACTAACAGTAGTGACTTTTGTCTACTAGCAGCATTAATAACTTGCATATTTTCAGTCTTCAACTCTAGCAGTTAATTTCTACTGGCAGTAATAACTTCATACTAACAGTACTAATATTATACTAACAGTAGTAACTAGCAGTGGTAACATTATACTACCAATACTAACTACTTAGTATAATTTCCATTATGTACCTTAGCAGTAGTAACCTTAAGTGTCCTTGAATTCATTCAAGTCCCAACACTGATTTCTAAGGAAAAACAAGTTGTTCGGTTTCTTTAAGAATGAGTTATTCGGTTCCTACTAGCAACTGAGTTGTTCGGTTCCTAATGGCAACAAGTTGTTCGGTTCCTAAAGGCAACAATTTGTTCGGTTCCTAAAGGCAACAAGTTGTTCGGTTCCTTATAACATTAAGTTGTTCGGTTCCTTCTAACTTCAGAGTTGTTCGGTTCCTTCTAACAACAGAGTTGTTCGGTTCCTAAGGGCAACAAGTTGTTCGGTTCACAAAGGGAATAGGTTGTTTGGTTCCCAAAGGATGTCAAGTTGTTCGGTTCACAAAGGGAATAGGTTGTTCAGTTTCCAAAGGATGTAAAGTTGTTCGGTTCACAAAGGGGATAAGTTGTTCGGTTCCCAAAGGATGTTAAGTTGTTCGGTTCACAAAGGGGACAAGTTGTTGGGTTACATATAACAACGAGTTGTTTGGTTCCCTTATAAATTTCACAAACATGACGTTTTTTAATCATTCAAACTTGTTCCATTATCCTTCTTATCATGAGAATAACATTTAGGGTCATTATAACAACTTTAAGCAACATAATCATCAAGAACATTCAAAAACGAGCACTTTTTTCAACATTTTGGCTCATATTTTCAAGAGACTACAAACAAGGGCAAGTTTTTATGGTTCATTATCATTAAAGAATGAGAATACAATCTTCTTACAAACTGTCTACATCCTAGCTCAAAAACCTAAATATTCGATCTTAAACATGGCAATAACACATATATGAATTTCCCAAACAAAAACTGCTTTAGATGAGAGTTTTACACTCCAAGGCAAGCAATACCCCTCATTTAAATTAGGTTTTTATGCAGGTTTGATTTTAACGAACCCTAAATAGATGTTTAGGGTTTTTCGAGAACAAGCCCATATTAAAACTTGCTTCATTTTGAGTTATGAGTTGTTTGGAGTGTGGAGAACACATTTTTTACTGTACCTTTTGATTGAAAAACACTTGAATTGATGGAATGGAGATTGACGATCGAGTGAGGTGTGGGTAGTATGTTAAGTGTGTGTTTTTGTGTGTGAAAAGTGACGGGAGGGGGTGAATGATGTTATAAAACTAGTTTTGTTTTTAACACATTTGCCCCTCAAGTTTCTTAACCCTTTTATTTTTCACCAATAAGTTTTATTAGGCAATAAAGTTTAACATTGCACAAATAGTCGCTATTGTTTTTAAACTTGCATACTAAAAACTTTATATGCATATATGAACTCCCTAAAGGCATAAACACCATAACATATAAAGCACACATAAGCTAAACTTAATGAACCTCCTTAGAGAGTTGATTTCCGTTTTTTATTGTTTAAAAACCTTTCCTTTAGGTCACATTTTTTTATTGAAGAAGATATTTGACATTTTTCCCCCTCAAACAATGACCCGTTTTCTGTTTAAAGAGTTGTAGTCATTGTTCGAGTGGTCAAATATCTTGAAAAGCATTTTCTGATGAAGCAATGTTTTATATTAAAAAAAACAAACACCTAGCAAATAAGATTTCTCTTATTTTTACTCATTAAGCGCATTGACTGTACACCTATGGGAAACATAAGAAGCAAGGTTGTGATGCAAGTAATCACAAGGCCTTGCTATGGTCATAAAGTAGGACCCATGCCCAAGAATAAATTCGAGTTCTTAGTTCTGAGGTCAAGTTTCTTTTTGACATACTTGCTTAAGATGAGTGACGGGTTTCTTCTGAAAATAATAGCAAGCCATTTTTGGCATGTTTTGAAACATTTGGAAACTTCTGCTCGACTTCATTTAACAGTCTGCGTATCATTATTGATGAATTTTAAGACCGTAAATGTTATCGATTTTCAGAAGGGAATGCCATTATTACCTCTTTTTGAATTTTTCTCATTTTTTATTTTTTCTTTGGTTTTATAAATTTTATATTTTTGTATTTTGATTTTATAAAAAAATTTGAAAAATGAAAAAATGATTTTGGTTTTTATGGTTTTAATATATATACATATTATACAGGATATTAGAATAGGTACCACCACTATTCATCAACTTCATCTGCCAATTGTTTTAGAGTTTTTGATGTAAAACTCCGCATTCCCAGCTTGTTGATAAGAAATTCAATTCTTTTTCTGCCAAGTGCTTTAGTGAAGATGTCCGCCAGTTGATACTCCGTATTGACAAAGTAAAGTTCGATCACCCCATTCTTAACATGCTCCTTGATAAAGTAAAATCTGATGTCTATATGCTTCGACCTAGAATATTGAACGTTGTTGCAGCATAAGGCAATAGCGCTTTTGTTATCATAGTACATTGGAATTTTATTAAATCCAAAGCCATAGTTGGTAAGCTATGATCTCATCCAAAGGACTTGAGCACAACAGCCGGACAAAGTAATATATTAAGCTTCCGTATTGGATATCACAACGCTTTTTTACCTTTTTGACGACCAGCTAACAAGTCTATCTCCCAAGAACTGCATATTACTCGATGTGCTATGGCGTGTATCTTGACAACCAACATGATTCACATCTATAAATGCTGTTAGAGCAATCAAAGAATCCTTCGGATACCATAGTCCCCGATTGACGCTTCCTCTTAGATACTGAAAGATCCTTTTGACTGCATGTAAGTGCTTTTCGGTAGGCTAAGCTGAGACTCGGGCAACATTGACATATAGCAAAAATTGTAGTCAGTCTACTGGTTGTGAGATAAAGGAGGGTGCCATTCATGCCATGATAGTGTGACAGATCCATGGCTTTCCCTTATTTATCCTCATCTAGTTTGGATTTCTCCATCATGGGAGTATCCATAGGTACAATGGGGATCAAAACGTATTTCATTTAAAGATAAGGGTATCTTTGACTGGTTAATAAAGATGCCTTTGGGACTTTGAGAAATCTGTAGTCCTATGAAAAATGAGATTTTTCCCATCATTTTTAAACACATGATTTTAGCAAATAGGTCACAAAGTTCAGGTGTAGATGTAGCAAAGTTAATATCATCGACATATATTTGTACCAGAAGTAATTCCTTGCCTTCTCTACGGATGAACAGAGTAGGATCCCACTAAGCCTTTGGAAAGGAGTCTGGATATCAGGAACGAAGACAACATGTTCATAACATGCGCATGAGCTTGTTTCACCCATAAGAGCTTTTCGTTTAAGCTTGTACACAGTTTGATTGGGGTTATCTGGATCCGCAAACCCATCCGGCTGGCTAACATAAACCTCTTCCCGCAGATTGCCATTTTAAAACGCAGTCTTCACATCTATTTGGTAGACGACCATGTTCATGTGAGCGACAAACGCAAGAAAAATCCTTATAGCCTCTAATCTTGCAACCGGAGCAAAAGACTCTTCAAAATCAATTCCTTCTTCTTGACAGTAACCACAAGCCACTAACCGAGCTTTGTTCTTTAGAATACCTCCCAGATCGTCTAGCTTCACTTTGTAGATCCACTTCAAAGTAATAACCATAACTTTATATGGTCGAGGTACGAGCTCCCATACTCTAAGTCGTTCGAACTCGTTGAGCTCTTCTTGCATTGCTTCGATCTAGCAAGATTGAGTCAAATTATCTTTATACGTCTTGGGTTCAATAGCAGTGAGGAAAGCATCGTAGTAACAGAAAAGGGCTTGCTCATGTAATTGTAGCCTTGTAGAAACTGGTCTAGCGAGTTCACCGATTATATTTTCAAGTGGGTGATCCTTAGTCCATTTGCTATTGTGTTCAAAAATTTGGTGATCAGGATGCACAATTATATGAATAATATCTGATGATGCAAGATTGGATCAGAATGAACTTTGGAATTCGGATACCAAGTAGGATCATTACCTATATGTGCAACTTCAATATCATGATTGTCTTCTTCAACGTTGTTAGGAATGACGGGAAGTTGAGTTTTGGGTGTTGTTTGAGAGTTACTTGGTGATGGTGCATCTTGGTCAACATTTGTTAAAGAAGGTGAACCGGTTGATGCAGCGGGTTCTGGAGCAACTACTTCAGCAATTGAAACAATGACTTCAGGGGCTGGGCGATCAACACTTGATGGAGGGTTGAGTAATTCATCAAACAGTGGTTGAAACAAAATATCCCAATCATGAGTTAATGACGATGTAAGTAAGACAAGATTTAAACTCTTTCCCAGCTAAAATAGAAAAGCAAATACCACTTAATAAGCTAATAAGATCAAATAAGCACTAATAAGCAGTCGATTAAGAAATAAGCAAAAAAGCAATTATTAAATAGAATTATTAAAGGATAAAGGAAATTAATATGACAAAACTTACTGGAAGCTTTTAGCTAAAGCAGAAGCTAAGTGCTCAAATGAGTTATCAACAGCTCTGGCTATCTAAGATAAGCCAGTAAAGTTCATGAGGTATCCCTTGCTAGCATCCTTCCATTTTAGCTTTTAAGTCCAATAGTAAGGTAATTTAAGCTGATGTTAGGTTTTAGTAGATTAAGCCTTTATAAGCTCAAATCCAAGCTTATAGATTGGATGAGCTAAAAAATTAGCTTATGGCAGCTTATCAATAGTATAACATGAGAGTATAAATTAAGACATAGTTAAGATAATGAGAAGTAGACTAAACTAACTATATTTAAGTGAATGAGTACAATACTTGAAAATGGAACTATGGAAAAGATAACTAAAACAAATTAAGCTAAACTAAAGCTAGGAAAAAGAAGGGAGAAAACTAGGTGCCTTGTGTGTGATAGTGTGAGCTATTTATAGCCCTCTTGTGAACCTTCTAGCCCCTGAGCTTCCCACACGCTTCCTTCAATCATAGTCGTACAATCTTCAATCATTGGATAATCATGCTAAGCCGTTGGATCACTAAATATCTCACACAGATTGCCAGCGTAGCAATCCGTGATTGAGACACTTGTGTTTCTTTTGAGTGTATATCCAGTGTAAAAACCCATCATCTTTTGTGCTTTTCCTCAATTTCACGTGTGCTTCCTTGATGAGATTGGTTAATGAAAAAGCTTGAGTGACAAATTGACCCTGCAATCTTGTACTACTACACGTGAATTGTCTAGTTCACCATTGAATTGGCGTTGCCCTTTAATTGTGAGTGTGGTATTTTGAGGGAAGGACGCGGAGGAACAGTAATTGTCATTGGCGTCAATTCTTTTTAACTAAAATAAACGGGTTAATAAAAAGGGGAAGTTTGGGTTATTGGCAGCTTAAAAGTCCTTGTTTTGTTCAATGAAAGTTCCAAGTGTTAAATAAAATTTCATACTTGGCAGGATTGGCCCCTGGACTAGTATAAAGGGTTATGGGCTTATGATTTAAGGGTAAAGGGTTTGGATCTGGTTTAGGGTAAAATGGGCCCATTAGGACTTAAGGACCATTTGTGTAACTTTTGGAACTTGGGGGACTTAAATGGAAACATTGGAATTTTTGTCTTCTAGCGGTTGAATTTGTTGACAAGGTTTGACTTTCTTTGACTAAAGCTTGACCATAGTTGACTTTTCTTGGCTTCGGCTTTGAATCCTGGGCTTCTTTTGTGCTCTTCTGATTTCCGTGTTCATGTTTGCCCGTTTTTGACTGTTTTCTTGTGATTATTGATTTATCCATACCTGCACACACAAAACACAAAAACAAGTATATTTTTGCCATTTTTAGTCTCTTTTGGGTCTTCTTAGGGGCCAATTTTTGTGTTAACGGATATGTGTATTGTACATATCAAAATTCTCCAAACTAAACGATTGCGTGTCCTCACGCAATATTACATGCCTTATAACCAAATATCTCAAAACTTCCCCAAACTAAACCTTTGAAAAGTAGCAAAGATTTTTGTTGAGAGAGCTAAGAGATCACAAGTTATAAAACACCCGAATTCCCATTTTCAATGATTTTTTATTATTATTTATTATTTTTTACTGATTTTTCTTGATAGACTATCTAACTACAAGTACTTCTGTTGTGTGACATAATTGTATCTGTTTTCATTACCTTAGTGGTAAGTTTTAGATCATGAACAAAAAAGGCACTTGAAAATTGTCTTAAAAGATAATTCACCATTTCCCGATTTTTATCTTTTCCCATATAAGCTTAAAAAATAAGATCCCTGTTAATTAACAAACTAAGATGCTAAGACTACTTATAATTACAACTTGTGAATTTTTCTTCCCGCATATCATATATTTAAGTGTGTGTGTTCAAATTAATTTAAACCATTAAATCCACATATTTAGACTAGTTTGAAATCTACAAGCTTTACACATGGGCTTTTTTGGCCTAATTTGTTACTCACTTAGTAATGATCACAATCAAAAGCAAAACAAAAAACCTCCTTACGCTAAGACATCGTTGGTTCACTTGTCCATTACTGACTTTCTTCTCTAGCATCCCACCGTCATGGGTAAGTGCTAAGCTGTTTGGACACCCATACGGTGAATAATAAATCGAGACTCATGAACTTCGATGAAAAAAAGCTTTTATCTTTTGCAAATCTTAGTTCTAAAAGAATACACTTGGTTTTAGAAAAGAATTTACTATTTATTTTCTAACTTGCAACATTATATTATTATTTAATTATTAGGGTAGGAACTTGTATCACCTTTTCTTTTGACGACACCCATCGGCCACGCCTCGACCAAGAGCTCGTGTATTTTATTATGATACTCACCTAAATATACATTCCGCCATCCTTTCTTTCGATGTCACATCGGGAGCGAACCGACAAATGCCCATGTACTTTATTGCGATGGAGTCTGTATATTAATTATTACATTTAAGGATTTATAACTTGCATCCTTTTTATTCACCAACTACATTTTTTTAATTATTAATTCAAACACATTATTTTTCTGCAAAATAGAAAAATTTCATTTTAGAAAACCAAGTATAAACTTGAACTAAAATTCTTTATTTACAAATGATTAGACTATTATATCGAATAAGTTTTTCTTCTGAATTGTTGATTAGACTTTTAAAGAGTAAAATTCTACTTTGTAAAAATTAAAGAGAACACCACGATATTTATAATTATTCTTTTAGAACTTTCGGGAAGAAAAAACCAACAGTAAGTTTTTTATTAAAGCCTTTATAGTTTTCCAAATTAAATGTTTAGCATCCTAACTCGTAATCAACACTTTTCATTCTTATTCTTTGCAATTTAAAACTCTAATAAAGAAATTCGCAAATTTAGGCCTATATAAATCCAACTTGGCATATTTTACATCTACTTAAGATATGACACAAGTGTCAGTTACTAAATATTTCAAGTTCTTAGCATGTTTAAGTCTTCATGAGACTAGCACAACTTGTCATCATTAATTTGGTTACGGCGAGGAAGTTGAAACTTACATGTTTGATCGGGTCAAAAATTACTTCTTATTCTCACCAACGGAAAACCTACATTCGTGTCTTAACACTTATTATTATTTTTTCTTTTTCTTTTCAACTACTAATATTTTTTATTTTTTCATTTTAAAATTTTAAAAATTTTGCTATTTTTGTGGGAAAACGGGTACGTGAGAACAAAACAATAAGTGGATCATCAAATCGATAGATCTCTCACCAAACTAAAATGAAACATTGTCCTCAAGGTTTAAGGGTGGGTCTCTCGACAATCTAAGCCTTTATGGTATTATGCAAGCTAGACGTGAATCGATAGATGACAGGATATCGGATCTCCCCAAACTATTTTCAAAAACTAATTTCACACAAAGGATAGGAAGCTCGAGTGAAACGGGATACAACACCGGACACGAGAGGCTTCAGAAATTGTTGGTTCAATCCTGCAAAAATGCACAAGTACAAACAACAAACACGAAGAATCGGAAAAGACTAGCCTCAACACATCACAACACATTATTTAATAGAAAAATAGAAAATGGATAAGCATGGGGTGAACTCCCACGAAACGGCTTGTTTTTGGTCATCGAGTCGCAAGCTCGACTCAATCCCTGAATTTAATTGTCCTTAGGGAAAGTTTGGAGATTCGGGATAACCAATGGTGGTGTATCCCCTCCATAGTAATGCTTAAGACGATGGCAGTTGACTTTGAAATTTGAACCATCGGGATGAGACAATTTGGTTGTGCCATAAGGAAAAACTTCGGTAATAGTGAAAGGACCGGACCATCGGGACTTAAGCTTTCCGGAGAAAATCTTTAATCGGGAGTTGAAAAGTAAGACTTGATCACCAACATTGAAGATTCGATTCTTGATCTTTGAGTCGTGAAGTTTCTTCGTATTCTCCTTGTAGATTAATGAATTCTCATAAGCTTGATCTCGAAGCTCGTTAAGTTCGTTAAGTTGGAGCTTTCGATGATCACCCGCGGTTTTGAGATCGAAGTTGGCATGCTTAAGAGCCCAATATGCCTTGTGTTCTAGCTCAACTGGTAAATGACACGATTTTCCATAAACTAGCTTGTAGGGCGTGCATCCGATTGGAGTCTTGTAAGCGGTTCGGAATGCCCACAATGCATCGTCTAACTTGTCTGACCATGAGGCACGGTTTTCTCCTACCGTCCTTTCTAAGATTCTTTTAAGTCCACGATTCGTCACCTCGACTTGACCACTAGTTTGAGGGTGGTAAGCGGTAGAAAGACGATGTGTGACACCATATTTAGACATAACTTTATCAAATTTGTCATTACAGAAATGGGTCCCACGATCGCTTATGATCGCTCTTGGTGCACCAAATCGGGAGAAAAAGGGATTTCAAAAATTTGACAACTACTCTAGCATCGTTGGTGGGGAGCGCCTTGGCTTCAACCCGTTTGGAAATATAATCGACGGCTACAAGAATATATTTGTTACCTCTAGACGACGAAAAAGGTCCCATAAAATCAATACCCTAACATCGAAAATTTCACAAACTTGGGTAGCATTTTGAGGCATCTCATCTTGATGTGAAAGTTTGCCTTGTCTTTGACATGCATCACAAGATTTAATCAATTCGTAAGCATCCTTATAAATCGTAGGCCAAAAGAAACCGACATCAAATACTTTTCGAGCGGTGATATTAGCACTATGATGG
>BQNB010116228.1:0-20021 GCA_026074375.1 Tanacetum coccineum
ACCGAACCACTATAAATCCTCACGTTGTGGTTTGATTGTTCTTACTCTTATCTCTTGTCTTACATTATTTTCTTTATACTATCCTATTGATTGTTTAGATAAGTATATTGTTCATATTGTGCAAGTGTTGAATTCACATAAATTCAAATCTAAAATTTTTATAAACACTTTAAAACCTTAAATTAAAAAAGTGGTAAACTATTCAACCCCCTTCTAGTTTTCCACAATTTTGATTCTTATTTATTTAAAGTATAATCTAAGGTTACGGGATTAAGGACTAGCATCCAAGAGTTATACGGTGAAGTGTAGTGTAGATATTCATAGCGGTGATCTACTTTGGTCACTTGGTTTCTTGGATAGATCGTGTATAATAGAAGGTTGTTCTTTGATTATACCAATTACGCTGCAAAGGTAATAATTGTTGTTTTTATTTTGATTGATCATATGACTCTATGGATCCGTTGATATGTGCATGTTCCGCTGTGTTTTATATTTGATTATATAATATTCATTTAATTCAACACCTACAACTACTTTGACATACCCACATTAACTCTTCATTTTCGTATGTATGGTCACGGCTATGCTTGGGATCTAAGGAAGTTAGGAAGGGTGTTGAATGTATCTTCCAAAGGAACCTTGTTATTTACTAAATCAACCGACACAAAAGCCTTCATGAAACTTAAGAATTATCACCCAAACTTATTTGCATGTGACCCGAGTTCCATTATGAAGATATTCCCTTAAAATCATGGGAGAAACACCAACTTTACCCTTACTCAAATGCATGGGCGGATGTTCTCTTGTCAAACGTGTTTGTAGAGATTGAAGCTCATGAAAGCTTGCCTATCATTGTTGGCCACATGCTTTATTTCATCAAAACCAATACTCTCTTCAACTTCGTTTACTTCATAGATAGAAGGTTGAGTGGTTTAGACTACAACAATAAGGCACTTCTATATGTTATGGTCATGACAACACTCTTTGAATACCTCAAAAGCATACATCATAACGATGTCTCTCGAATGATTAAAGCATGAGAAGTAACTCCCATGTGCCCACCTTACACCATGGAATATCTTGAACTCTAGAATGTTACGTTTAGAATAAAACCTTGCTTGTAACCTTTATGTAATTCGTGAATAACACCAAGATGTGCTTGAATGATATGACTTACTTGCTTGAAATAATTCTCTTTTGTGTTTATTGCCCTAGATTGCTAAACAAAAAGTAACTGGAGTCATGAATAACTATACACATCAAATGATAAACATATGTATATGCAACAATGTACAAAGTCATAATAGTCCATATTTGTACTCATCTATGTCTCTAAGTTTCCAAATGGTAAGCTAACCCATGTTGGACTTGAACATGTGTATATGTTTTTGTTTTGTTTGTTGCTTGTAATAGCCAAAAACACCTCCAAGGTAATGCTCTTGACCCATGGATCCCCACCTTGAAACAAGGGAGAGCAACGATCTAGGGGGAAAACGTGCATTGATATCTACTCTCTACCTCTACAAAGATATCAACCTTAAAATGATATCTCGCCTTTTTGATTTGACAAAAGGGGGAGAAGGAAATCAAAGAGCAAGAAGCTCATGAATCGGGGAGAAAACTAGTATAGCTAGCAATTACGAAAGCAAAAAGATATAGCTTACATGGAAATATAAAAGCTATGTAAGGCTCATTAGGTGAAGACAATGTTCAAGCTTCATCAAATTACAAGGCCAATATCCAAGAAAGCAAGCTACATCAACGACATCTTCATCTTCACTATGTTTGTCATTTTATTTGCTTTTAGAAATTTTATTTGTCATCATCAAAAAGGGAGGATTTTTGGTGCAACATTGACTAAGCTCTCCTTTATGTTTTAACGATGACAAATAAACATTCGCAAAACGTAAAATAACAAACAATAGCCAAAATCCGTAAAAACAAAAATGTGAATCTAGCAAGCTGGGCACGCATCAGCGCGCCACTCGTGGTATCCGTTTATATGGATTTAGTTTTGTCAGCTTTCCTCTTACCCGACACATGTGGAAACTTCAATAAAGGTATGTATATGATATTTGAGCATTTGGGAACACTCCAAATAAGGTTTAGACATAGAGAAAAGAAAAAATGAATCCTTCCATTTTTCAAAAAAACGCCAACTCAAATATTTTTTCAAACGCCTCTAGCCAAGGCCGAAACTTATTTCTAAACCTAGAAGAACTTACTTTCAAGATACCATTAAACGAAAGTATTTGATTGAGCAGTTTATACACGTAAAATATAATATAAAATAATATAATCCCGAGAGTAATTAAGAAAGATACCAAGTTACCCTTGATAAAATTCACTCTCAAAAATATATATAATATAATATAAAATACGTATAATAAACCGGGCAAGTATGATCACCCGGGTCGTTATCCCCAATGACTAGTGCAATGGAAACTTCGTTTAAGTTTGGATCCTGATTTGAATAAGAAAAGATATATTTTTGATTTAATTATACTACTAAAATTAAAGGCACAATTAAACAACTAAATAACAAATTAAACTAATTACGAAGATAAAATGCGACATTTAAGAAAACAAATGCAATTTAAAACTTAAAAATATAAACTAAATTCCTAAACCTAAATTAATGCTAAAGAAAATTTTAGGAAAAAGAAAAATATTTTTTTAAAGGCTTTTTGGATTTTTTATGAATTTAAAACTATTTAATCTAAATTAAATTCTAAAAATAGAAATTAAATTGATAAAAATTAAGAAAAATACTTTTTAAGCTACCTCAATCCTAAAATACTTAAACATATAAGAAAAACATTTTTAAACTACTTTTACTACTTAAAAGTTAAAAATTTAAAATTAAAGTTAAAAATTAAAAATTAAAGATTTAAAAATTAAATGATTAAAAATAAAGATAAGGATTTAAAAATAATAACTTTTTTTTATTTAAAATAACCTAAGTGATTTTAAAATTAAACTAATATTTTTGTGTTTTTATCAAACTTTTTCTATTTGTATGGGTTTTGTAAAGAAATATATTAAATACTAAATTTGAAAATTAATTTTTAAAAATATAAAACTTAAACTAAAAATTCTATAAAAATACTTTTTATAAAGAGAAAAAAAAATGCAGAAAATTAATTTTATTAAAAGCCCTAATTTTAAACTATTTATTAAAAACTCATTTAACTAATTAAACTAAAATACTTAATTTATTATTTATAAAAAACTACTTTTATAAAACTTAACTAAAAACTTACCAAACACATGGGTCGAAAGTGTCAAAACAGAAAGATCAGGGTAGGCGGGCAAACATTTAAAGTTTAATAAAACACACAAAGTTTGATTAATTGACAGACTCAGTCCCTTAACTTGGGACTAACTAGACTAAACTATTAAACTAACAAAGGACAAACGATGTAATAAACTAAGGACTAACGGAACAATTAACAAGGACTAACTATGTAATATTTAAACTAACAGAAACTATAAAAGCATGCAAGACAGGCCCCTGAACTAATTAAAATCAAACAACCAGCATCTTTTTTTAATCAAAAACAGCTTAATAACTTTTTAAGAAGCTAAAACTTAACTCTCAGCTTATATAGAATAAGCTGAGTATGCTTATAAGGGCTGATAAGCTCAACAGCTTATTAACATTCAACTTTTAACCTAAACTGATTTTAAACAATTACCTCAAAACCACAAGCTATATTCAACTTATTAAACTACAAGCTGCAGCTTATCTTAAACTGCTTATCAACTAACCTTAAGCAGATTCACTCAGCTTATTAAGAAAACAGAACAAGAACAATTGTAAAACAAAAATAAAGTGTACCTTAGCTTTCCAGCATGAACAGGAAAGCAATAAGCTGTGTGGGCTTATGGCTTAATCCACATAAGCCCTTAATCAAAACAACAATCCTAGACTAACCTATAAGCTGACCCTCAGCCTACTACAAACCTCTTGATACCATAGCAGCCATCCTTTTTCCAAAATGGTATCAAGCCTTGATCGAATCAACAATAACAAACACAAACATTTGTTGACAGAATTTAAATGAGAAACAAATTTATATGAAATAAGACTTTTATTAAAACTGAAATTAAAATTTATTACAATACGAAATGAAATAACATGAATTTGAAATTACATAAAAACTACTAACAACTTGAATCGAAAAATTAAACTACTAAAATATAAAACTGAAAAATTAACCACTAATTACTACTCCCGTGTGCTGGAATGAGGGGGGGTATTTATACCCTAAGCTCGAGCTCCTCCCATCTTCTAGGTCCTTCTTCTCGCTTCAATCTTGGCCCTCCATCCCTTCTCTTTCTTTATATCTCAATCTCGATCGTTCGATTAAAGATGTGTAAACCCGGATTAATGACGTGGATAGATGTGTGTTAGATATGTGAGTGTATACACTCACACACGTCACATCACCCAATCGTATCATCTCAATTTGCCAGGGTGGAATGGGATTGGGGTTAATTGAAAGCGATGGATGGGTTAAGGATTGTGAGGGGGTCATTAACCCTATGGTTAATTAGTGTGTGGGTGAGTGGTTAAGAAACTAGGGTTCATGGTGTGTTCGTGTGTGTTCATGTGTGTGTGTGTGGTTTAATCGCATTTGGGGTAAATGAGGGTGAATAGTAACTGTAAATGAGTTTTAAGTTTCACCGGGTTGGTCGGGTCAAGGATCGGGTTGAATTGGGTTAGGGGTTTGGTTGTGATTGGATGAGAGATGGATCCATGGGTTTATTTGACCCGGGTAAGACCTTTGGGGAAATTGCATGATCGGCCCTTGTGTTTGGCAAGCACAATAAACAACTTTCACCAATTGCCAAAAACAGCCCTTGAACTTTATAAAACAATGGAGTTTGGTTTTGGTTGACTGTGGTAGCTGCAGTTGACTGTAGAAAGGGGCTGAGGCTTGACTCTCTGGCTTCGGCTTTGGATTTCTTTCTAGCATCTTTTGATCACTCATCCGTTCTCAAGTGTTCGTTTTTGACGTCGATTTCTTGTGATATTTGACATAAACCATACCTGCTACACATAAAACTCAGATACAAGCACATTTTTGAGCCATTTTTGGACCGTTTTGGTTCTTATTTGCCTATTTAAGCCCAATAAATAGATATGTGTAATCTACACTTATCAAAACGTATTTTGGAAAGGACCGTAGGCGAAAATCGCGCTTCATGGTCCGATAAGTTAGATGATGCTTTATGGGCCTTCCGTACCGCATTCAAGACACCCATTGGGTGCACTCCTTATAAGCTTGTGTACAGAAAGGCTTGTCATCTTCCTATCGAACTTGAACACAAGGCCTATTGGGCCTTAAAGCATTGCAATTTTGATCTCAAGTCCGCGGGTGATCACCGGAAAGTTCAAATGAATGAATTAAATGAACTCCGGGATCAAGCCTACGAGAACTCTTTAATCTACAAAGAGAAAACAAAGAAGATTCATGACTCCAAGATTAAGAACCGTGTTTTCAACGTTTTGTGGGATCGATTCTTCTCTTTAATTCTCGATTAATAGATTTTCTTGGGCAAGCTCAATACCCCGTTGGAAACCGCCCGTCCCCGATACTCAAGTTTTCCCTTTTGTACCATCGAATTTATCTCAAACCAGCGGACCAAACATTTAAGGTGAACGGTCATAAGACTCAAACTTTAATTAGGATGGAACATACCACCTATGGTTGTCCGCGGGATCTCCCAAACCTTCCCCATAAGACCACTAAATTCGGGTCGAGTTAGGCTCGTGACTCAGGTTCACAAAAAACAAGCGCTTCTCTCGGGAGACCAACACGTGTTTCTATCTTAATTTTTCTATTATTCAATAAGTGTGACGTGAGGAGGCCTTGCCTCTTCCTTTCTCGTGTTTCATGGCATGTGTTTTATGTTCAGGATTACCCCGAATTATGAAGACTCTCGTGCTCGTGGTTTTGTCCATCGTTCACTCGAGCTTCAATACTTAGCATGCTTATATATGGGAATCTGATATCCTAGATCTTATTAACTAACGTTTATCTATTAGCATAATTAATAAACGGCTTTAGATTTACGTAGAGACCCTTTTATATTAGGATTATGCTTTGATTTTAGTATGGGGTGGCAGTCCCACATTAAGGACAATGTTTAGTTCTAGTATTGGGGGGGGGGGGGGGGTATTTATCGATTTGATCTTACTTGCATTTTTGATTTTGGTCCTTCATGTCCTTCAGTAACCCCTGTTTTGCCATCAAAAATACCAAAAATATGTGATTTTATGCCAAAATTAAAAAAATTTCAAAAATAAAATAAGTGTTTTGACACAAATTTTTGACTTTCCGATGGTGAGAATAAGAATAAATTTTGACTTGATCAAGCATGTTGCGCTCTAGCTTGCCCCTTAACCTATATAAATTAAAGCTTTTGCTAGTCTTTTATACAAGAAGCTTTAAAACGCGAATTCTAGCTTGAAAAAGCCAAGAGTTTGCAAGTTTCTATAATAGACTTTAAATATGCAAAGCTTGATTTTATTAGACTAAGCTTGATTTTATTAGACTAAGCATTCGCGAATCTTTTTATTAAAGATTTTAAATTTGCGAAGAACGAAAAATGATAGAGTTGAATATAAGTTAAATGCTAAGCGTAGAGTAGTTGGATCTCTTTAAAGCTCATAGAGGTTAATTGTGACTTTTGGCTCCCACTATCTTAATAAACGTTATATAATTGTTAAATAAATAAAGTTACTTTGGTTTTTGTGATTCTTAGTTTAAATCCCTTCGTAGAGATTCGTTTTGGTGAAATTAAGGTACACATCGAGGTTTTGTCAGTGTTGTAGGGAAATAGGCTACCGATTCCTGACGGCTCGCTACCGTTGTCTAGGTAGTTAAAAGACCACATGACTTGAAATTTGGCTATAATAATAATAATGTAATAAACCAAAGCCGAAATAAGACCACTAGACCATGATCGGCTCGCATACCGATGTGGCAGTCATTTAAAGGGTGGAGGTAATAATAATAATAATAAAAAATCTGAGACTGATAAAAGTTTACTGGATCATGGTCGGCTCGCATACCGATGTGACAGTTTTAAAAAAGATCGAGGATCTCCTGGTCGAAATAAGACTCCTGGATCATGGTCGGCTCGTATACCAATGTGACAGTTGTTTAAAGGACCAGGGGCTAATAATGTAGCAATAATAATAATAATAAAATCTTTAGAGGATTTAGGAATAAGAGAGCAGAAAGTAGCTATACGTACACAATTTGCATTTATGAGTAGTGTTAGCATCTTAACTTGTATTTAACAATGATTTCATTTTTAAGCTTGATTTGGGGTGGGTGAAAAATCGAGGACGATGAATTTATCCTTTTGGACACTATTAATAAGTGTTTCTTGTTCTGTGATCCTAAAAGTTATAATATTGAAAGTCTAGCATTTAGTTTCCTTTAAATAATAATAATAATAATAATAAAATGTATATATATATAAAAAAATGGTAAAACATGGCGTTTCAAAACTAGTGATTTCTTAATCCCCTTAGATGAACACTTAGTTACTTTTCGAGGTAACTAGTCTTGGGGGGTTGAAATTTTTAGTTTTCTATGTGTGTATATGACATTACGTGAGGACATGGCAATAGCTTAGTATGGGGATTTTTGATATGTGTTTAATCACATATCATTTTTCTTTATTAAAACGAGCTTAAATGATTAAAATTACTTGAAAAATACATTGTATATGTCTATTTTGTAATTGTGTTGTGCAGGTATCAGATATATCAAAAATGGACAAAAACAAAGCCAAAAAGGACAAACCCGAGCACGAGATTGGAAGAGCGTGAGAAAACAAAGCCGAAAGCGTTTTTCATCTTTAATAGGCCACCCCGTACCAGTTTAATGGGCCGGGTAAGCCCATTAACATTTGAATTATATTAATCATAGTCCAAAATCATAAGCCTATTATGATTATACAAATCCCTAATCCAATCCAAAACATTTCCTGGCCCAAGAAATGATAAATAAGCCCAATCCCTAATATCTTGACCCAACTCAAAATGATAAAACACAGGGTCAAAACCACTATTCACTCTTCCCTCCCAAAATTCACTACAACTAATTAACGTACGGGTAAATCATTCCCCTCACGCTCCCTCTTTTCTAGAAGGCCAACATGGCACATTTGCATCACTCCTTGACACCCTGGCGATCCTGAGCAATCCCATTGGTTGATGAGACGTGGAGGAGGATCAAGGGCTCAAAATGGATGGATTCAGAGTTTGTTATGATTGAAGGGTCATGATTAAAGCAAAGTGACGCTCCTCAAGACCTAGAAGCTTCCCCTCCTCACTATAAATAGAGAGAGGATTTTACACAGAGGGGTAGTTTTTAAGTAGATTTTAGTAGTATTTTAGCTTATTTTTAGCTTATTGTCTCTTTGTTATTGTAATTTCCTTTTCACAAGTGTAACGCCTTTTCATTATCAATAAAATTCAGTTTTCCTTTAAGTTTTATATTGAATTCAGTACGTTACTTTTATACATTTTCGTTTAGACTGAGTTTGAAACTACCTATAAGCTCAATAAGCTCCTTATTACCGAGTAAGCTAGTTCCCTTAGTCAGTTAAGCTGCTTATGCTTAACGATATAAGCAATCATTCAAATCACTCAAATAGTCATTTAATGCTTAAATTGGAAGATAAGCTAGAAATGGATGGGCATATAGGTTTGTACCAGCTTATGTAATTAAGCTGAAGCTTGTAGATTAAGCTCTAAAGAGCATTTATCTGTCCTTGTTTTGAGCAAAAGACAAGTTAGGTTACTTTACTCCATTTTCGCTTAAATTATGTCTCAACTTATTAAACTGCTTAATTAGTGCTTATTTCTGCTTATTCTCTGCTTATTTGTGCTTATTCAGTCTTAATATAGTTTTATGTGTCTAGTTTATAGTTTAGAATAGTTTAATTTGAGCTTTTATATAATATGTCCATCTTATTAGTTAAAATAGCTTATTAGTGTAGCTTATTGTTGAGTGCTTATTTTTCCTTAGTTTATGCTTATTTGTCCTTATTATGCCCTAGATCTTAATCTGTTTTCATTATTTGAAGCTTTATTTGGTCTGTTTTACTAAAATGCATTCTAGTTGTTAAAAGGTGTTTGGATAACATTTAATACTTAGCAAAATTATTGTTTAAACTGATTTTTGGAGTTCAAATGGATTTGATAAGCTCTAATAAGGTCTATATGCTGGTTTTCATAAGTTAGAAATAAGCTTTGTTAAGTTTTGAAGTTAGTTTAATCAAAAATCCAAATCTGCTAGTTTAAATGGTTTATAAACGCGTATGGTTTAATTCTTTAAAAGTGTACATGAGTTGGTTATTTGTGCTCAAAACTAGTTTCGTGTGCATCATTTTGTATTTTCAAGTTATAAACCTTGGAAAAAGCCCTGAGAGAGTGTTTAAGATCAAAAACAGTCAAGTAATCTTGTCATTGCTATTTTAAAATCATAAGTCTGCAGATCAAATAAGGTCTTATTTTAACTAATCTTAGGTTATTTTTTGTTGAAATCAGCTTAGTGTAGTATGGTTTCAATCTGTTTTAAGCTTTTTAGTTGTTAATATGAATTAGATCTTAAAAATTTAAGCATCAAGTTGTCAATTATGTTAAAAAGCCAAAATAATTATATGAGACTGTCATTTCATTTTGCCTTTTTCTAGCTTATTTCTTTATCAAGTTTGCTTAATTCCTGCTTATTTGTGTTATTAGAGTATAGGACTTAATCTGTTTTTAGTTTTTAGCTTTTTCCTAGTGCTAATTAGTCCTTATTCTTAGCTTATAATTTGGTCAAAAGTCCCTTAAAAGTGCCTTTTTGTGTCAACTGTCTTAGTACCTTTTGATGTTTTTCAGCATTATTTCACTGCTTATTTCTAGTTATAAGTGCTTATTAGTCTAGGAATTAGGTCTATTTTAGCTTTTAGTTTTCCTATAAGCATATTGTTCCAAAAGCTCAACAGTTTTTAACTAGGTACCTAAAAGTCTTTCACTAGCTAGTTTTGCAAATTAGTCACTTCTAACTGTTTTTTCCTACTATTAATAAGATTTACATAAGTCCTTTATTAAAGGTTCTAATTTTAGCTTATTCTATAGCTTTTTCAAAGAGATTTTTTTTTACAAAAAGGTAGGTCACAGGACTCGAACCTGTGACCTCCCCCACACAACACACACGCCTTAACCATCTGCCCTTGGGACTTTTTCATAATACCTTTGCAACATCTAGTCTATATCTAAGTTTTAGTTTTTGACTTATTTTAGACTTGATAAATTTTTCACAACTTTAGTGATATCTTTTAGAATCCTTTTTCTTGTAAACCTTAGAATAAAGTTCTAGTATTTTTATAAATTTTCTTAAATTTATTAGGATTAAATAGTATTTTTAGTTTAATTTTTTAAGTATTATTTTGTTTTAAAAATATTTTTAAATATTTTTAAAAATTCAAAAAAAAATAATTTTTGTTTTTTAAAAATTAGTTTAATACATTTTAGTTTAAGAAATTTGCATTTGAGTTTTTAGAGTTTTAATTTGTCATTTTTAGTTAATTCGTTAGTAAATTTTAGTTATTAATTAGTTCTTAATTGTGTTAAATGTCATTAGATTTTTAAATTGCCTTAATTCCTAGTTTAGCATACCTTTATGTGCTTTTCCTTTGCGTTGTTAGAATTAGAATTCAAAATCTAAAATATCGATTATTCAAGCACGCGATCACGAACCAAAACAAGATTTTTAATATTCACGCTTCATTGGGAAAACGACTCGAGAATATTGAATTTTATCCTTTCCTAAGGGTAATTTTCTCATCAATACTTTCCGGAAATATATTTTATTAGTAATTAGCTTATTACTCTTTCACAAGAGTGGTTTGCCCTAGTTGCTTTTACCTTATATATATAATACACACGTATCAAATTTTTGGCGCCGCTGCCGGGGAAGTGTGAAACGATTATCGCGTTGAAGTTTGAAGATTAGTGCATTGAAGACCCTTCCCCGTGAAGTTATCTTTTTTTGTGAATATATATTTTACATTTCTTTATTATTTTCAATTTCTTTTATAAAAATATAAAAAAAATAAAAAAATATTTTATTTTTCTCATTTTAATTTTTGTGGATTTATTAAAACACCAACAATACTTTTCCTAAAGTATTGAAAGTACCAAAAAAATTAAAAAATCAACAAAATAAACTGTGTTGTCAATTGTTTAATCGGCTCACCTTTAGTTTAACAAACTATAAGAGAGGTATAAGGAGGGTTGATCCTACGAACTTCGACCCGAAAGGAGAAGGTTTTTAAAACGCTTCGCGCTTACCCGCTCCTCCGCTTCTTTGTGCGTTTTCTAGAGAGCTACCGTGAACCTTTGACTATCGGTTTAAAAAAATATTTTTCTTTTAGATTTATTTTTCTTATTTTGTTAATGCATGCGCACCCGCTCTTCATCGAATTTAGTTGTTGAATCTTCCACGATTCCAAAGCGACGTAATCGTAGACGTTCCAAGCAAATAGTCGAACCCGAGCTTTGAACTATTGTAGAGACTTCCGTTGCTACTATGGCGGATACGCGTACTATGCCAAGCACCCACCGAGGGTTACGGAGATGCAATTGTTATTCCCGCTATACTTGCCGAAAATTTTGAGTTAAAAGTCAGGTTACTTACGCTAGTAACTTCGAGTCAATTTCATGGTTTTGAGAGGGACGATCCCCATTCTCATATTCGTTGGTTTAACAAGATCACTTCTACGCTTAAGTACAAGAATGTTCCACATGAAGCTATCAAGTTGATGCTTTTCCCATTTTCTCTTGAGGGAGTGATGACATCAAATAACGTCTATTTTATAGCATCATTTATCCCATGTTATTAACCCATTTTGTATAGTTATTGCAAAGAATTGTTACTTAATCATATTATATTGAGAGAATGCAGTAATTATGGGAGTAATCGGTGAAAGTTAGCAAAAGGGCCGCATCTGGAGCTTAAAATGAAATATTTTGAAGATTACGATTCTGGAAACCAATACGCCGTATCACCATCAAGGAAGATAGACGTATCCGAGCCTGCACTCCACCAAAGACGAAACAATCAGAATGAAAGATTCACTACGCCGTAATCCAAAGGACTCAATACCCCGTATTAATGATAAGGAATCACTATCAAAATTCTGAAATACAAGCGTGGTCCCTACTCCAAGAAATCCCCAATACGTCGTATCCAACTCTTGGATACGCCGTATCCAACCGACTTCTAGACCCTATAAATACAAAACTCAAAATGAGTTTAAGTAGCAAAATCATATATTATTGATACATAAACCACAAAAGTAGATTTTTAGAGGAGAAAAAGAGCAGAAGAGGTCGAGCAACGTATTCAATTCCATAGAAGACAACGTGTAATTTCATATATTTTAGTAATCGTTCAGTTTTTGGTATCATTCGTAACTCGTTAGTTTACCTGCTAAATAATTACTTGTATTTATTAAAGTAAGAAGGCTAATACCTCCGGGTAATAGCCATTATCAAGAAGATCTGAATGTTGGTATTTGTTTATCTAGATTTCTTAGATTTATCATGAGTGCTTGTTTATGTTTATCGTTTATACATGATTTACGCGCGTCTGAATGCGACCTATCATTCACATTTGGATCTAGTAAGCGAACCATGTCGATCTAAGAGTCCTGGGACAAACACTCCATAATAGTGATTTATACATCTAAATCAGAGTTTACACAAATATGACCTTCTTAAGTCCTGTGTCTAGATAAGCTCGGGCTTAAACAAGTTAATTGGATATTGCGAATAGTTTTAATTCGTGTTGACTAGCAGGTGGCCTATAGAATCAACAAGTAACGTTTCTGATTCCATTGATAGTTGGACAAGTGACTACTAGTGTAACAAACTGTCATTAAGCGTAAGTGGTAAAGTCACTAAAGAGTCTAGGGTTTACAAGATCACTATTTGCTTTAATCCCAAGATAGATTATAATCAGCAAATAAGGTTGCTTTATGTGGATGCTTTAATTGTGACATAAAATATTGTGTCTAGGTCCCTTAGATGATGTAACCCTAAGTCTTAAGAATGATATCCCACCGTCGAGAGAAGAAAATCTTGCACTAATTGAGAACAAACCAACGTTCTAATCAGACTAATAATGGTTAATACAGTTTTGTTATATAAGGTTCGATCGCTCTTTTATATTTTTTTTAATTAGTTTGCGTGGGTAAAAGTGCCTTGAGTTGATTATAACACAACCAGAATCGTCAGTCCTCTCAGGCTGAAAACCCCCGTGTTTCTCGTTTAGAATTAATTTAGACTGACATTTAGGTTTAACATAGTTATAGAATATCGATACGTTGAGGGTTTAAAATTGGTTCAGTTAATAAATCTGATTTAGTCGTTAGAGCATCATTGTAAACAATGGCTAGAAATTTATTCTCAAAATCTTTAAAGAAGTCTAAATCATTGAAACAACTGATAGCAGGCTCAGGTGGTGGAAGTGAAGGCAAGACTTTTTCATTATCATTTTTTGAATCCGTTTTCAAATCTTTGGTAGAATACTTTATAAGAAAACGAGTTTTTTTCAAAAATTACCGTGTAGTCTTCATCGTCGAAATCGTCAAACGAAACTCTAAAGTCAATCTTATCGTTAAGAGAACTTACCGTGGGTTCATAAGATAGTGTTTTTTATGATACCTCGTCATTAAAGGCTATAGGTGGGAATTCGGTTTCAACGGATTTGAGGTCGTGAATGTCTTTGATAGGTCACATTAATTTTGAATCAATCATATCGAACATATATGCATAGAGAGAATAATAGAGAAGGGTAAGTATTTGAAATTCAAATGATATAAAAGGGAGGGAAAATGGAAGAGTTTGTTACAAAGCATCACCCTCTAATGAAGATTAGAGGGGTATTTATAGGTGATGGAAGGAGGCTTCCCTTCTTTATTTTCCTAACTTGTCACATCTAGTCTCTAGACTTTGGTAATTATGCTATTTCATTCTTTTAGCATAATATACCTTATTACAAACTAATTTGACATTAGCAAAAGAAACACTAATGACTTAAATAATACAAAATCACATATTCGACACTTTTAATGATCCTAACAATCTCCCCCTAAGGGTCGATTATTCAGGGCATTCTCTTCTTGATCCAAGTGGTCTTCTATTTACGAACATCTCCCATCTTCTCATCTTCCTTCGATGCTTCAATCTCTTCTTCAAACAACTTCAAGTATTCTGTTTCATCTTTGGTGAGATCTTTTTGTACGTATCCATACTTGACATCATTATTATAACTCTTCAAACCTTCTAACACTCTATTTAACGTAGCATCACAAAACTTATGGATTTCTAAATGTCTCATCACCCGTTTCTCTTTCTTACTATTCTTGTAAATAATTCCATGCACAGGCTCATAGATGATGGAGAACATTTCATGCTCTTCAATTCCTGGGAAATTTATTATTGTACAGTGAGATTAACCTTCGGTTGATAGCTTTCAATTCCAAGTTGGAAGTCATGCACTCTTTCCCATATCACTGAACTTCTAATGAAGACCGATAAAGACCATAGCAATCATGTATCTACATAATTCGATACCTTGACATTCATAATCAACAAGTATATGTCCTCAATATCGTTCTTGTTAAGATTCTTGTAATCAGGCTCGGTAATTGATACAATGCAATCATTAGCTCTTCTTGCAACAATCTCTGTGATAAACTTGTGTTCATGACCCAATTCCCAATATGTCTTGATGACTTGAACGATTTTTGAGTTTGAATAAATCTCTTCCTTTGATTTTCCAGGCTCTTTTTGTTTCCTTATGTAGAAGATCTTCGCATGAGGATTCTTCTAATGTTCAACACCATATCGAGCATTAGGATTGAATTTCTTTACACACTTATTCACCCATCTGGAAGTTCATTCTTCAATATCATCATCATTGAAGATAATTGCTGGAAACTTGTGAAGTGACAATACTATCTTCTCAGGTCTAAAATTTCCTATCTTAAATACAAAAGGTCTGATTAATCAAGATAATGCAGAGCTTCATGGGATCTTTTGACAGCTAAGAACTAATGGTGTGGCTTTCATGGATGTTGAGAAACAAAATTTCTTTTCTACTCTCCCAACAATGTCACTCTTCAAGAAATTCTTCATCTGATCAATGTGATATTGATGCTCATCTCCTGAAGTACATCTCTGTCTCATCATCTCATCAGCCATCTTTCTCATCTTAGCTTCATCAATGGTTAGCGACACTTCTTCCATAATGTCTTGTGACACTTGCTTCATTGGAATTTCATCATCGTCTGAAGCATAAGAGTCAGTCCAAAAATCAAAATCATCATCTTGCTCTTGATTTTCTAAAGTTGATAGAGCTTGTTCTTCTTGAAAAACTTGTCCAGATGATGACTCTCCAGACACATAAGCTTCATACTCCGATGTCTTCTGCCGCTTTGCACTATTCTCTCCCTCAGGATGAGCATCATCATGATGATCGTCCTGATCTCTTGGGCGAACGTAAAATGGAAGTTCTACATGCAGTTGTAGAACCATATTTTCTTTCAAACTCATCTGGAAATCCAACCATATTGCTATGTCTTGTTTGATGTAATTGAGGATCAGCTTTCATAGCAAGATACAGTTGATATTGTTGGTTCTGGAACAGAGTGAGTGTTGTGATTGACTGGCGGTGAACATGAAGAATATGTCCAGACATATAACTTCGAACGGATGCATCAACTTGAGAAGGAATGACATTGGCACTTTCATTCTCAATTTGTTTCCAAGATTTAAGCCTGAATAATTTCCACGTTTCCTCAGAATAGCTTAGCAATTAATCGTTCTGTCTCTTCTTAGCCTTTTGACCTCTCCAGAATCAACCCTTCCGCAACAACACTTGAACTTGATTCCGAACTGTTCGGAACTTGCTTACAACTTGCTCTATATTGTGGTTTTACAACATAGCAGGTAATGTCTCAACACATTACATCATGAAATTATCACAACTGTACGAAAGACTTTCGTGGCATGAACCTCGCCATAAATGTGCCAAACAAGTAAACATAACGTCCTTGAAAACGTGAAAGAAAGCTCTTGTAGCGATTGAACGAGTAGGTTTTTGTCTTGAACACTGATAGATTTGATTCATTTTGCTAACATTTTGTAGGTGAACTTGAATGATGATGTAGTTATGAGGAGTATCTGTCAATTCCTAGCGTTCTCGGTATTTGAAGATACGAGATATTATGAAGACCTAGGAGATCTAATTGGTGTGGGGATTGTGAATTCCTAGTCACCTCTACAAGTTTCCCCTTTTCTCCCTTTCTTAATTCAACACCTCATAAGTTTATTTCTTCATCTTCATCATTTAAATTTACTGGTATAACAACGTTAGTTAGCTCCACCTCCTTCTATTTAGAAATCTCCACTTCCTTTTCTTTAGCATCTCCACCTCCGGACTTTCCTTATCACTCTGGGGCTCTATCCTAGTGCCGGGAATATTTGATTCATCATTTCTAGGGAATGAACTATCATCAACAACGTTCTCTTGTCCTTCCACCATCTTATCAATTTCTTCAGATGCCAAGTGCTCGTCAACCAGTGCCACATTTTCTCTAGCTTCCTGCTCTTCACGACTTTTATGCTCCGCAAGACTAACTTGTAATGTATCTTGTAAAATCATCTCGTCTGCTTTGTCAACTTTTGTCACTGGAGCTGGTGGTGTAAGACGTGTGGATCTCCTTTCAGGGATACGAAGACGAATCACAATTGATCATCTTGGAGCACTTGACTCTGTGACTTCCTTATCAGGGTTAGGTGACCTAGGGGCGCTAGTTGTCCTATGCGTTCCATAGGTAGACTCAGTCGACTGTGACTGAGTCATAGGAACATCTATCCCAAACACGTCTACATATATCCGATATTGCTCTGTATGCTTCATTTCATCAGTGATCATCCAAGCTGTACTGCATTCAACTTGTTTTTTTGTGTCCTTCCCTGATAAAAATATTCTTCCACATATCCATCATCTGCAATTGTGATACTTGTCTCAACACTCTTGAGATTTCAGGAAGAAAGTCATATAATGACGACGATGACTTGTATATTCTGGATATGAATCGAAGATGTTGGATGATGAAGCGAATAGTAGAGTCCTTCCCATAGTAACTCCGCTAAATACACATGAATAGTTATGACAAAGCAATAGAAGCATTTGCATATCTGCAACAGGCGGATTGGTCCATCCAGTGACACTGTTGTTAAGCATTTGGAGAATATTTTGCATAACGTTTGCCATGGCTGCAGAAGACCAGTAGTCTTGAAATTCGATTGTGTCTTTAACTCCATTGTAAATCCTAATACTTGCTTGTAGAATGTAACCATGTCAGAAAATGATGGTGGTGGCACGAATGAATTATGATTGTTGGCAGTTGCTTGTGAAAGATAAAAGATTTGTCTGAAGTCATCCAGTGTAGGAGTGAGTTCTTTCTTGTCTAGCATAAACCTGAGCTGATACTTTGATCCGTCTTCCTTCAAAGTATGCAAGAACTGTGCCATATAAATCCATGGAATGGATGAAGAAGCTGCAATGGATGATTCTTGATGATATTCATCAGAATTTTGCTTTCTGGTGAACATTGCACATGCTCGAGATCAACTTTCTTGTTAGCATCCATAAGATCATATCTCTTGTTCGGAGGGCACAGTTCATATGGATGAACATCAGCTGCATGTTGTTGTTGTGCCATGATGATTACTGAATGAATACAATTGAGATGTTAGATAACAAACAATTCATTTGACATTTTTGTCTTTTTCCACTCTGTCTGTTTTATATGTTCTGGCAATTCTTTTTGAACATATTTTTGATCAGTTTCTTTCCCATGTGCTCGTTCTTGCTTTTTCTAGCACATGCCATACGCTTTATTCTTTTGATTTACTATTTTTGTGTGTTCTGGCAATTCTTTTTTCGAAAACTCTTTGATTGCTCTTTTTCGCGTATGGATTTATCTCTCTCTTTCTGTTTTTAGAATATCCTCACCAGAAATTCTTTGTGACATGATACTCTTTCAAGAATGATGAAAATTTCTCTTTTGATTTAAATCAAGACTCTTTTATGAAAAATTAAAGAGAAATCATTCAACTTCTTAAAATTGTTTTGTGAAAGAGTATCATTTTGACACAATAACAGATTTTGAGAACTTTTTCCAGAAACTTTTGACAAAAACTTTCTTTATAAGGATAACATAGAAGCATGTAATCACAAACCCACAACTGAATGGACACTAAGTCACTCACTCCTCATTCTGTTCATTGCAGAAAACGGCCAAAGCCGGACATGACTTAGTCCACTTAAACAATTGAGATTTGGATTAACAGATTCAAGTCATAAAAACTTTTTCTTTCACTTTTTGTCATGAATCCTAAACAATGAAGACAAACATATCTAATTCAATAATTGAATGGACACTAAGTCACTCACTCCTCATTCTGTTCATTGCAGAAAACGGCCTAAACCGGACATGACTTAGTCCACTTAAACAATTACGAATAGATATATATGACCCATAGCTCAGAATTCATAAAAACTTGATTTCTTTTTCAAAATTATTCACCACGCTTGAGAAACTGATCTTGTTATTCCACAGACATTTAAGCATTAAACATCATAAGCATGAATCATCAACATTATTTCTTTCTCAAAACACCTTCACGTTTCTACAAACGTACTTTCACTGAATTTTGACTTTTTAGTATTACTGAATTTTGACTTTTTGACCTTTTCGAGTTTGATTTTTTGACTATTACTGAGTTTCACAAACACTGATTCTTTTTGACATATGAAAAACCAAACTCAATCCTTTATATTATCATTCTCGAATTACCACCTGAAGTCAATTAAACTCGATAAACATCAAACTCGGTAAACCTCATACACATCCGAATTTCAATTTAAACTAATGGTTAATCATGTATAGGCTATTCATCACATATTTTTACTGAATCTATGCATATTATCAACCTTGATGTGTAATTATTGACAAAAACTCCATAAAAACATAAAAAACATAAACTTGGTAAACATCAATATTACCGAGTTTAAACTTGATAGTGCAAAACAATCAATTATCAATCTGATAATGCTTAATCCACTTACGTTTGAGAAAGAAAAATAATCGAAATCGTTGTAATGAACTCAAAAATATTGGAATGAATTTCTTCTCAAACTCGATAAATGGATTCGGTAATAGAAAAAATGAAACCCAAAAATGACATCCCTTTTTATAACCTCCAAAAATATTTTTGAAAATTGACACTTTTAGCCCCTGTACTTCTATTTTTCAATTCTGACCATGTTTCTTTGAAATTTGTTTTTGAATTTTCACAAACTCCCCCTTGAATAATGAATCTTTTCAAAAACTCCCCCTTGAAATGAAATCATGTAAAGTACTTAGCCAAAAATGAAGATGCTTAAATAAAAACTCCCCCTTAAAACTATAACATTTTCCAAATGTAGTATTTGTGAGAGGTCATTGTTTTTATTTTATTTCCAAAAAGATGTATGTGAATGGAAAATTTTTAAGAACTCCCCCTTAGATCATGATTCCGTATTTTTAATTTGAAAGCTTTTTATAAAAACTTGGATTCATGAAACTAAGCATGTGATCTTTTTAAATTATGTTTTTTTTAATATGAAAAATATGTCAAATCTTTTTGGTATTTTGAAAATTTTCAAATTTTCTTTTGTTTTTGAAAAAAATTATTTACATGTTTTTGATGTATGAGCTTTTTAAGAAGATAACTTTGTCAGGCTTTCCAACTGAGTTGGAGTCATACATCTATACCAATTCGATGAACTAAAAACTCAAAGAGTTCTTTTGGAAGCGCCTTAGTAAATAGATCCGCAAGTTGGTATTCTGTCCCGACAAAGTAAATTTCCACAGTACCTTTCTCA
>BQNB010116229.1:0-21401 GCA_026074375.1 Tanacetum coccineum
CTCGCTCCTTCGAATCCTTCTTCTTCTTTCTTTCTTTCGGTTCTAAAAAACCCCTTTTGTTCTTCCCTGGATCGTTACTTGCTCTGATGCCACTGTTGATGTTACAGACTTCACAGGTATGTTTGGAATAGGAATTGAACAAAAGTATAAGTGCAGAAACTGAATATGAAACGCGGATTTATTACTAATTGAACATATATTGATTGAATTTTGATTACAGAATTCGACCTATATATACTAGATGAATCGGTGCCTTAATGCCTGATAGAACAAAGAAACACACTAATTCACTAAAAGTAAAAGTCACGACCTAAAGAAACGGTTTATACCGTTATCTATGACCCAACCCAATACAATTTGAGTTTATACAGAATTTTACATAATTACATAAAATATACTAAACTTTCTGACTTGATATATTTAACCCAAAGTTTAGGTTAACTATCAACAACAGCCAACATAAAACTTCCCCTAATATCTCTATAAAGGACTTCAAATTCATATGCACATAAGTGTGGACAGGGTTATATAGTCAGTACAACAAAGATACTTGACTAAGATCATCACTTTTCTCCTTTAAAAATTAGTTTAGAGACAACTTGAAAACAAAGCATAGTCCCCTATAAGAAAAAAATTAAAATGAATATAGTGAGGAGAAACGACAACCACACATTTAAAATACACCAACAAAAATAAATACATTTACGATATGACCACAGGTTCTGTTGCGCTATGTCCTTGCAAATTGCAATCCAAGACAAGAGTAAACTGCAAAAACGAAACACGCATATAAAATTGTATTAAATGTCAAAAAAGACTGAAGTTGTTGTTTTCTATTTTATTTTAGTAAATTACACCTAGTGATAAGATTTTGAATAAGTCATCGGCGAGTTTACCGTTAAAATGCGACTAAAAATAGAAAAAGGACGTGGTGGCCAACTCATCCGAAAAGATAATGAATTGAAGGCCATTTTTCCGTGTGAAGGTATTTTATTTTTACGAAAAGCATTATCAACAATAACATAAAGGTATTGATGCACACATTCGCGCTCTTTGACAGTCAATTCATAACTGATTACAAACTAAATGGATCATAAGTCTCCAATTCATGATGGAGTTTGGGTATTGGCAATCAAGCTGCAAACCTTTAAAGAATTATTGATCCTCCGTGATTCAGTACATGTTTAGCATGAATTTATGATAGTTTACGAAGCAAAATCAACTTCTAATGTTTCCCTAGGTTCCATTTTTTGAGTTTATTTTCTTTTTTGTGAAACTTTAATTGAATAATCAAATATCATTTTACAATCTATAATCTACTAAGGTTATTACTTCCAATGTGCAGCTATTATATCACCAGTCAATCTGCATGCAATAGTGATGAAGTATTAACAACAAACATGACTCACAGTTCTACGTTCGTGACGAAATGTTCATCGACACAATAGCATCACAAGATCATTGCTAGGTGGTGACAATTCTATAAGACTATAATAGTTTAAATGATATATGAAAAACATACGCAAAATGATCAAAGTTAATCACTCTAAGATGTTTGGCACCTCTACCACCGTTTTAATACACAAGTCATTCACATAAAGCTGTAGAAAAATCAAATGAAATACTTGGTCTAATACATACTAATTTATGTGATTTCAAAGCAACTCCATCAAGAGGAGGAAATAATTATTATATTACTTTCATTGATGATTGCAGTAAATTTGGTTATGTGTATTTAATAAATACCAAAAATGAAGCTTTGAATATGTTTAAGACATATAAAGCTGAAGTTGAAAATCAACTAGACGAAAAGATTAAAATTCTAAGGTCTGATAGAGGTGGAGAATATGAATCCAATGACTTTGCTGAATTTTGTTTTACATTTGGTATTGTAAACCAAACAACATCCCCATACACTCCACAACAAAATAGAGTGGCTGAACATAAGAATAGAACATTAAAGAATATGATCAATTCAATGTTAATTACTTCAGGGGCTCCTCATAGTCTTTGGGGTGAAGCATGTCTTGCTGCAAACACAAAATTAAATAAAATTTCCCATAAAAGAGTGATAAATCTCCATATCAATTATGGAAAGGAAAGCAACCCTCTTATAAAAGGATGAAAGTGTGGGGTTGTTTGGTAAAGGTTCAAATACCTTTACCAAAGAGAACCAAACTTGGACCAAAATAGTTGATTGTGTTTATCTTGGTCCAGCAAAGATTAGTGCTTCTTATAGGTTCCTGGTTTACAAATCCAACATAAAGAACATAAGCAACAACACAATTATAGAATCTGCTGAAGCAGATTTCTTTGAGAATATCTTTCCTTATAAGGATAAAGAGAAACAAATCTCTGAGATTCCTCAAGAGAATGTTAAACCAAGAAGAATTAAGCGTGCAAAAGTCACTAAAGACTTTGGACCTGATTATATGACGTA
The DNA here is from genome assembly GCA_026074375.1 of Tanacetum coccineum. Classification (NCBI taxonomy): domain Eukaryota; kingdom Viridiplantae; phylum Streptophyta; class Magnoliopsida; order Asterales; family Asteraceae; genus Tanacetum; species Tanacetum coccineum. The sequence goes on from BQNB010116229.1 coordinate 2,441, forward strand.
TATTGTTAATGAAGAACCACAAACATATAAGGCTGCTATGGAATCATCAGAAGCACTTATTGGAAAGAGGCTATTCAGAGTGAAATAGACTTTATTGTGCATAGCAATACATGGAAATTGGTTGATCTACCTTTAGGACATAAACCAATAGGCCATAAGTGGATCTTCAAAAAGAAGCTAGGACCTGATGGTACCATAGAGAAGTATAAGGCTCGTTTAGTAGCCAAAGGATATCGTCAAAAAGAAGGTCAAGATTTCTTTGATACTTATTCACCGGTTACAAGGATAACATCTATAAGAACACTGATTGCTATAGCAGTAATCCACAACCTGATTATACATCAAATGGACGTAAAGATTGTGTTCTTAAATGGTGAATTAGATGAAGAAATTTATATGCAACAACCTGAGGGGTTTGTTGTCAAAGGTCAAGAGCATAAGGTTTGTAAATTGGTTAAATCTCTTTACGGCCTTAAACAAGCTCCAAAGCAATGGCATGAAAAGTTTGATAACACTCTCTTATCAAACGACTTTCAAATAAACGAATGTGATAAATGTGTTTATGTTAAACAATACAAAAATGCATTTGTCATTATTTGTTTATATGTAGATGATATACTGACTGCTGTGTGTATACATTGTGATAGTATGACTGCTCTTACTAGAGCAAAGAATCAGATCTATAACGGCAAGTCAAGACATATAAGACGTCGCCACAATACGATAAAGGACTTGTTAAGAAATGGAATCATTTCCATCGACTACGTAAAGTCAAAGGAAAATATTGTTGATCCTTTGACAAAAGGCCTTTGTAGAGAACAAGTCATATTTACATCGAGGGGTATGGGCTTAAAGCCAACACAATGAGTGACTACTCGGCGGAAACCTAACCTAGCAAAATTGGAGATCCCATGGTCTAGGTTCAATAGGAAAACTAGTTGAGTAAAACTCAAAAAGTACTAACACACCGGTATGCCCATTTCTAAGATGAATTTTTGTGTGTTTTTCCTTTGATGATTAAGGGCAGAATCTTTAATTCTTAATAATGCTAATGGCTTCTACAGTGGAATACTACGGAATATTTTTGATTGGCATTACCTATACGAGATTGATGTGTGGTCGCATCTTTGAGAACCAGATGACTAAGTTCTCTAAAATTCTCATGAATAAGGATATGTTCACGACCGAAATGAACACAACGGTAAGAATCTGTTATTGCATAAATATGATATGTGTGATACTCATTGTCTCGATTTACTATACAACGTGGTTAGTTCAAGACTAATGTTCACTACCCACAAAGTAGATCCGATAAGTACTCACTAGGAAATGTTCAAGTCCAAAAGACACCTTATCTAATGCATGTCATATTACATTTGATGGATATAGAATAATAAGTAACTTTGTATTATCTTATTTTCTATTCAAATGTGGGGTATTGTTGGTGTTTGAATAGAAAATGCAGGGTATTGTTGAAACATATAATAATATATCAATGGACATTAGCGACACTTTTTCTGTCACAAAACCGTTACTAATGAACCATTATATTGTACAGACGTGTCTAATCGCTATGGTGGCTGTTATATCTGTTGCAAAGGTGTCTGTGAGTGAACCATCATGACTGTTTGAAGATATATCAGTTAGCGACGGTTTTTTCTGTCACTGGATCATCGCTAAAGCGTCGTTAATTGCACCTTTTTGTGAACCAATGTGACCATTTGAAGAGGCACAAGTTCCCATATAAATAGGGACATCATTCCAACGTTTTTCTCATCAAAAAACACAGAAATACTCTTAAAATCCATCATAAAGCAAATTAGATTCGATAGATTCAAGTTTATCTTGATTGATTGTTGTATCCTCAAAACAGTCCCACCAATTCGAGCGAAATTCTGTTTTAGGACACTGCTAATTGCAGGCCTCAATCACATTATTGTAATCTTTTGATTTCTGTGTTATACACTTCGTATTACGATTGGTAAATTCCTAACAGATACCTCTTTGGTCCAAGGGCCTTTAAGAAGTTCAGGGTTAAGAACTTTTTGCCAACGATGGAGGCACCGAACAAATTGATTCAGCACAAGAAATGCAACATTTGAAACAAAATCATATATTTTTCACCAAAAGTTTTCATTAGGCATGAAAAGTGAAAACACAAGCTGACTGAACTGGTACCAAAACGCAGACCCGATAACCTTTTATTTAAATAAGTGAAGAACCCACACTAGCTTTTGCATTACAAAAACATGTCACGTTAATTTTAAAGTGCAATACAACAATGTAAAATGAAAATTTTAACCTTTCGTATTCGTTTTCTGAAATAGACATAATCAAGTTCAATAAAAGTTACCCAAACAAATACCTTACGATTAAAACACCGCATAACATAGACCAACATGAGTTACTCAACAAGACAAAAGGTGAAAAACCAAAACCAATGCTTTCAGAAAATTGGTAACCAAAAAGAGACTGTGAATAGTGACTCGAATGGGGTTTCCCGCGTAGCCTCGTAACCAAGAATAACAACACAAAGTTAGCAACTTTTATTGAAAAAAAGCGCCAAACCTATCATGTGGCCTTGTTTTTTTATTTCTAAATATGTCTAATGTTAGTTTACATTAATGAACTTTGTATTTCATTAGGATTGCTTATTAGTCAAGTAATAAATAGGATTCTCTTTAGTCGATTTAGACTATTTGCACCTCGCATATGTATTGTTGTGATCTCTAAATGTTAACTTGTTCTCGTGAAAAATGATTATATTATCTTTATGCTATTTTGATACTCAATGATTACTTGCTTAATTGTTGAATGCATAATTATTTAGACGGTTTTGTTTCTGGTTTGCAATCCCGGTTTAATATCTATAAGTTTATATTTATGATATGTGTTATTAAATGTTAAATGCTAACATGCTTTGTATGATATATATGTATGTGATGTAATCATTGTTTTATGTGATCTTTTATATGATCTATGTGTCTTTCTTGTGCACCCACACTATATCATTAGGTCCGTCTATCTAGATGAACATATGGACATCACATAGTCTTATACATCAATATATTTGATTGTTATGATTAATACACTTAAGTGACTTAGTGTCTTTTGAGTTTAGGGTATTGTCTCGTGTCACTAAAATTTATCGAGTATACATGCATAATCGTCTTAATCTCTAAGGATTTTAGTTTAGATCACTTTGATCAATATATTATTTACTTGATTCTTTTCTTTACGAAATACGTTTTCCGTCCCTCGTCGTCAATGGTCAAATACTCAAAACTCCCCATAGTAACTCGTTCCCACTCTTTTGTTACTATATCAACCGTCTCACATCTTTATGGATCCGCTCCTTAACTATAAACGGTTATATCACTCATTTTTCATACCTAACTAATTACACAAAAACCTAAATCATACCTCTACCACTATATAGATGGCTAATATCTTCTCTCCACCATTTCCACTACCACCTTTAAAATAACCTTATACCTCATCATGTGATTGTTCTATGAACATTATCAATGCTTGAGAAGAGCTACGTAACTTCACGATTGAAGATCGTCGTATGTTAACCATCATCCCTCTTGACATTGTCAAGCTCATAGGTTCCGTCATCGTTTGTTTTCTTCTTTATTTATTTTTATTATTCGACAAGTTATGTCCGGATGAGCACGAATTAAGTGGGAAGGAAAACACACTCGTTCATATATAGTCTTTTACTAAATATTCTTAAGAACTCACAAATGTGATTCTTATTCCCTAGAAACCGATTCAAACGAACCTTTAGCCTACAGACTCATTTTGTTTTCCATCACACATGTACATCTCGTTCACACAAACCAAATTGGTGACCAAGATCGTAACCTGGCTCTTACCCTAACTTCACTATTAGGACTAATACCTCCTCAAACAGGAACACTCATTTCTTTTTCCGCAAGAACACTTATTTCTTTTTCCACAATACAACTACACCCCGTTCACACAAACCGATTTGGTTCTTGCCTCCTTCCCTAACACACTAGTACACCACCTTCACATATTCTCAAGAATTCACAAATGTGATTCTTATCCACTAGAAATCAACTCACAAGAACACTCAACTTTTATTCTAACACATAAGTAAACAACGTTCACATAAACCATAATTGGTTCTAATCACTTATCCTAACGTCACCTTTAGGATCAAAACCTCCTCAAGACAAGAATATTTCACTCTTTTGAATATCCTCGTGACTAGAACCTTCAACCCTTAAGTCAACCTTACAAGAACGTCGTCTACCACACACTCAAACCTTACAACTACAATCTACTCTTGATGGTAATAGATAGTTTATAAACCATCAATACTTTAACACAAAACCTTGCAAGTATACTTCACTCTTGATTGTAAAAGAACCTTTGACCCGTATGTTGATCATACACAAACCCTATAACTAGACTTCACTCTTAATAGTGATGATTAGTTTTACATACCCAAACCTCGCATGAAAGAACTACCACCTCGTCTCACATATCCACCTTTGTTCGTCAACATTGACAACCAATCACATGCAACCCAATCACTAGGATCACGTGCAACCCAATCACTCGTGTCATCGTTAGTGCAAACGATATATTATTCTAAACCATCTTTGCCAACCTTAGATCAACACCTTCCCTCTTGTTCTCCGGCGGGTGGGGGGTGATCCCTCCTCACGGGGGCGGGCTTCCAATTATATGGAATCATTTTCTATTACCTTCTAGAATGCATATTAGTTTTTTCACTATAGGGGTTTATATTGTCATAATTTTTATTATACTATTATTATTATTATTATTAATATTATTATTCTAAGAACATACTTAGAATATGACTTATCAACAAATCAAACACACTACGTATTAAAATCATGTTTTTTCATATCACCCTTATCATCAACATTTAGTTTGACCAAAGTATTACAACAATGTTTGTTTCCTAGAACCCCACACAAAGGAAATTTGAAAATTGACATACATAATGATTAATAAAGAAACCTTAAGGATTTAGGAATCTCTCATTACAACCCTTATCGAAAGTCTATCCGAACTAAAATCATCATCTTTGGTAGATAATGATTTCTTAAGGAACATGTCGTTCTAAAAACGATAGTACTCCTTATCCGAATGACATCTTGGACGAAGTCGTTCTCATAACAATGGTGTATCAAACTATAAACGAATTATGTTCTCGTTGATTAAAATTGTGTGATTGGTTAGATAAATTTGGTGTCAATTGAATTTTAGTCATCGAGCATGTGTCTTGGTTCTTTTTATCTAGGTTTTTATGTTTTTTATTAGAATTGCATGTGTCTAGTTTCTAACATTTCTTGAAAATGTCATAATCTAGAGTACTCATACCTAAGACATGCATATCATGTTCCCCGATAGTATATTACCATATGTATTCTTGTTATCATGATCTCTTTTATGATTATTGTTACTATATGTATTCTTACTATATGTACTTTTGATATCATAATTGATAATTTTGCTATCTTACTATGTGAGATTATTATTTTTGATACTTGCTATCATGATGCTTAACATCTTTATGACTTGGTATGTTATCCTTTTTGGACCCATACTTGTTATTGTTCATGATCTAAGTGTTTACATGCTAAGTGCTTTGGATTATGACTACAAAATTGGGTTCTGCCTATTTTTGAGGGTCTCTGCGACCAACAGATCCAAGAATGATGGATCCATCAGTACTTTTGGTAGATCCGTCCATAGCAGAAGCCAAAATTCAGGATTTCTTGATTTTTAAATTTTAGCACTTTATCTATTAGTTATGCTACTTGCTCCTAAACATTATCTTAAACCTTAGGATCAAAATACTATTCTCATATATCTATTTTTGTTACATACATAACTATCACCGTTATTATGTATATGTGTGCTTGCCTACTAACTTTGTTTTGTAGTACACTTTCATAACTTAATTCCTTGGTGTCCCAAACAAGGGGGAAGCTTTCGAACAAGCACTTAGAAGAGTGCATCTTGTAAATACATTTAGTTTTTCATAAAATCGTCCAACGGAGTATCTAAGTATCGCACTAAAACATTTATTGTAGTTTTTATAAAAATAACCTTGCATGCCTTCAAGATCAGGGGAGCATTCGTCAAGAAGAAGCATGCACGCATTTATCATATATTTCTCCTATTGCTTCATGATATATATATATATAATATATATATATATATAATATATATATATAATATATATTATAAATAATATATATATATATATATATATTATGTTGCACGAAACTAACCATTGATGTAGGTTAAGTCTTTGTAAGAAATTTGATCCATGGATTCATTAGCAATCAAGGTCAATAATCATAGGAGTGCAAGGAGCTAGGGGGAGCCCGAGGGCATCAATGCAGATAGCTTAATGTTGCTTAGAAGATGAAGATTGAAGTATAACTTCACTAGGGATGATGCAAGCTCGCCTTTCTGAGGAGAAACAAAGTTTAACTCCAAGGACACGCCCTTTTCGCCAATAGGGATTGGAGCATACACCTTTTTGTTTCGACAAAAGGGGGAGAAGGAATTGTAAACGAGTAACTTTTAAATTTTACTATGTTACAAGTTTACATATTTGTCATCATCAAAAAGGGGGAGATTGTTAGTGCAAATATTACGATATTTAAACTAAACAAGTCCTTTGGTTTTAATAATGACAAACAAGTAACTTGTAATACATAACGTAAAATGTGCAAGTTACGCGTGATCACAGCTCATCAACGCATACATTCATCAACACCTCTCGACCTCTCGAGTCTACTTATGCTTCAACAAAAGGTATGAATATGTTTGTTAAGTTGCATTATGATCAACCCATTTAATAAACTATGTGATTAATCATATTAGACAATAGGACAAAATTAATCACTAACTTAACTAGACAAGATCTTCCATATTAGGAAATAATCTTGGATCAAAACATGTCTAGCCATATTAGATAATAGGACAAAATAATTAGAGAATAAAGACAAAACTAATTATTCTTGTTTAACTATTTTTGGAAACAAATCTTACAAGATATTTTTTTTCTAGAACAAAATCTAATCAGATTTTATAAGTACATTAAGGATCTAAGCAAAAAGATTTTAAAAGATTTGAAAAGATTTTTAACAATTTTAAAATTGGCCGTGTGACCCACGGATCCACCTAAATAGGCAGACGGATCCACCATCCCTGGATCCGTAGCACCTTGACGGCCAAGTTTTGGGTTTTCTATAAATACCACCATTTTGCTTAGTTTTTCACCCAAGCTTTTCACAACATTTCTTCCACATTATTACACACATTTAGGATCATTATAAACAAGTTTTTATAATCTAAAAACACAACTAATCATATCATCAAAACCCCAATAACCCTTGATCATAATACTTTTAACTTTCATTTGTTGCAAGCATGATTCTATATGACCCTTCATTCAAGCAAGCTTAGAGATCTTGCCATCATCATCCACCACATACCTACATATATGAAGATCTATCACAACAAGCCAAAAGACTTGTCATATTCATCAACAACATCATGCTTAGTGATCTTGATGTTTTAGATTAAGCTTTTACATCCAATTGACAATTATGTCTTGGATCATCATTATACACATTTGTGTATCAATCATTATAAAACAAACTAGATGTTAGGTGGTTTATGTGTTTAGGCCATAAAACACAAAGTTTGTTATGTTGGGTCATAAAACATAACGGGTTTAGTTGTACCTGAAGAAGGACTATGTATTTATCTTAGTACCCGATATAGTGTAAGCGACGTTAGGTTGGTTCTACCTCGAAGTAGGACTCGGTATTTAGCTTAGTACCGGATAAAGTGTAAGCGACGTTGTGTGGTTTTCTTCGCCTTAAATGAGCTTGTTGATTTAATGAAGTAACTCTCGAGTTGGGTGAGTGAGGCGAAGAGGAGCTTCATAGCCGAACCACTATAAATCATCGTATCCGGTTTGCACTTTCTTTTACTTATCGCTTTACATTTATATTTGCCTTTGTCGCTTTATGTTTATGTTTGCATTGCATCTATGTTTGTGTTGTATATTGTATTGTGATGATATGTTTTGTTTGATGTTATTTAGTATAATTGTTGTAGTATAAACTTGATTGGTTGTTTAATACAAAAGTCTTAAGTTTATAAAGGAAACGTATTCGCCCCCTCCCCCTTTACGATTCTACAATTTTTTTATGTACATGATAACCTATAGTGTTGGATCGGGCCCTGCTTGTGACAAAAGTTCGAATGGCAAGTGTATTTGCACATTAATAATCTCATTGCAGCTTAATTGCATTTTAATAACCATGCTCGTATAAACTACCAAACTTTTGAAAGATATATAAGAAAATGTTTAGATGTTTATGCTATATCAAGCATATATTGTAGAAAATTGCAGAGAGATCATAGATGTAAGACTCTATGGTGTAGCAAAGTGGAGGTGCGTGCCTATAAATAGATAGTTTATTTGTGTTACATTTAAGTTTATGTGTTATACATTGTCTATCTATCCTCATCTCGCCTCCCTCTTTAGGTGCCGACTAACCCTCACCAAAGACGAGGGCGGTGAACACTTTGTGCAAGCGGGGCAGTTGCACAAGGCCACCAATTGAATGAGGCCTCCAATTCATATAATATCTAGTTATATGTATTAGTTATAATATCTAGTTATATGTTAGACAATGATAAAACCCCGTATGTATAATCTTATTAATGATCGTTATTTATAATGGTAAAACCCTAATACCCTAAACTCATAAATCGGGCTTGGGCCTATTTATCCACTAATACTCTCTCGCAGTTCGGGCGACGAAATCGCTAAAGCTCGAACTGGAGTATTAAACTAGAAAAGAAAAAACAAAACATTAACGTAATAAAAGCATAACTTTAGTCGACTGGTAACAAAACCGTACCAATGATCCACTTTAGTCGACTGGTAACAAAGCAAAATCAATGATCGACTAGTCGACTGGTAACAATGTCGTACCAGCGATCGACTTTAGTTGACCGGTAACAAAACTGTACCAACGATCGACTTTAGTAGACTAGTAACAAACAGTACCAATGATCAACTAAAAAACAAATAACAACTAAATTTTTTTTCTCTTTTTAAAAAAATAAAAAATAAAACTAACTATAGATAACTAAACTATGATAGAGTAAAAGCCATGGAAGTCAACACCAAAAACACCAATGATGAACCAAAATCTTCACGTGGGTTACATGAGAAATCTAAAACGTTGCTTGTATGCCCACCATGAATAAATAGCAACTCTTCAGCATCCTCTGGTGTCTGTTCCATGTCAATCCAACAAGAGAAAAACTGGTAGGAAGAAGAGTAAGAAGAAGGAGAAAAAGAAGAAAACTTATAGTCGCACGAATAACCCCGCAAATCACTCTTATCAACAACCTTGTCCAACTTACGCCTATTTACCTTCGTTTGTAGTATCTGGCAATTGTCAAGAACAAAGGCCCCACCTACAAAACAATCAATAATGTAATTAATTAATTACAAAACAAAAATAATCATAATGTAAAAGAATAACCTGTACAACCCTTTAGCGTGAGGATGAATATGATCATACTCGTAACAGAGACAGCCTTGACAGTTGCTAAGTCCTTTGCAAACGACGTTGTTAACCGCGTCTTTACGCCACCGACTAGGGTTGCGGCCCGGGACCGTGTCGGCTTTCTTCCAACACGTATGCTTCATCAAGTTGGTGAAGGCACGTTTATCATCCTTCCCATTAGCGACATCTCCGCCGGACCGGCGACGTGGCAGAGACGGTGGACTTGAAGTGATATTCTTCTGCTTTAGGCCATCAGCATGCTTTGTAAATTTGCTTGACATCGTGTTTTAGGTGTTTTAGGCATAAGGTTGATTAATATAGAGAGAGGGAGTGATTATGTAATGTACTTAACTAGATTTCTGCAAATAGAAATGGTAATTAAGCAAGAACAAACAAAAGAATTATCAAGAATGAAGATAACTCGAAATGATTTTTAACTACACACAGTGAAAGAGAGAATTACATCTAAAAACTGTTTACAAAATGAGAGAATGAAAGTATTTAAAAGAAATGTTCTTGGCGGGAAAATTGGTTGAGGGTTTGTGAGTTTGTTATGAATTGTCACGTGCAGTGCACGTGACTTTGTTTGGCATATTACAAATTAATATAGTATGCATTAGAGTCGAGATTTGTTATTGGAGTTTTTAACCGACTAACTGTTTTTAAGAAGTGTTTCTAGAAATAATGATAGTTTTATGGTGTTTTTAACATTATTTGTTTTAATTCTTAAATTTATGCTATTTTTGCCAACTTTGTTATGGAAAATGGAAGAATAATTTCTTTTTGTTGCATTCTTTTACACTACATATAAAATTCATTCTTTTATTTCTATGCCCATATAAGACGACAATTGATATGTCTATTACATTTGAACTTGATATATACATTGCTTTATTTTAGATTGACACATTTTAATAGAGGTGGCAAAATGGGTGGGTATGGCGGGTTCGGGTAACGGGCTATACTGGGCTAGCGGTTAAACCTGGTGCGCAGGAAAAGGTCGATTATTGAATGGATTCACTCGGGCGCGGGGCCAAACGGTCTGGGTTCCACCGGGCAAGTGTCCAAATTTTGTGTTTATATGTTTTTGCACATTATCTTCACATTTTGAACGTTTTCGTACGTTTTTATAATCGCGTTCGCATGTTTTTCTAAGTTTTCGCCCGTTTTTATACTTTTCTTGGACGTTTTTCGACGTTTTTATGTGTACTATTCGCACGTTTTTCTTTTTTTTTTTTTTATACGTTTCGAGCGTTTTTATACTTTTTTGAACGTTTTCGTACGTTTTATACGTTTTCGTACGTTTTTCTACGTTTTCACACGCTTTTCTACGTTTTGGCACGTCTTTCTACGTTTTCGTTTGCTTTCGTTCGTTTTTGCACGTTTTTCTACGTTTTTATGTTGTTTGCGTTGTTTTTTGCACGTTTTTTGACGTTTTCGTCCGGTTTGTCTACGTTTTTCTACGTTTTCACACGGTTTTCTACGTTTTGGCATGTTTTTCTACATTTTCGTTCGTTTTCGTGCGTTTTCGCACGTTTTTCTACGTTTTAGTTTGTTTCCGCACGTTTTCATACGTTTTCGCACGTTTATACATTTCCGCACGCATTATACGTGTTAGCACGTTTTATTCGTTTTTGCACGTTTTTCTACGTTTTTTGCACGTTTTTGTAGGAAAACTTATGAAACGTGTGAAAACGTATGAAACGGTTGAAAACGTACGGAAAAGGATGAAAAGGGATGAAAACGTAAAAAGCACACGAAACCGTAAAAAGGACAAAACCAGATGAAAACGTAAAAAAATGTACGAAAACGTAAAAAACGTGCGGAAACGAACGAAAACGTAAAAATACGTACGAAAACGTAAAAATACGTACGAAACGTATAATTAACGTAAAAAATGTGCAAAAACGTATGAAAACGTAAAAAACGAATGAAAACCAACTAGACTCTTCTATAATATTAAAGGAGACCCAACTAGACCCAAGTTTAACCAATGGGCAAAAAATATCCATCACATATCTGCCCATAATACCCACTTATTCAATCCCAAACTATTGTGTTGTCCAAATAACCCAATTAGAATAAAAAAGGATACCCATTTAGCCCATGATGGTAAAAAAGAGTCCAAATAACCAAAGTAAAGACATATGGGTATGATTTGCCACCTCTACATTTTAAAAAAGATGGTAACCAAAAAGTTACAACGGCAAAACGTAACATACATAAAGCATCATACAAATAATTGATCAGTATATGTTTACGTAGTTACAAATACGTCTTTTTAAAACAAAATGTGGAAGTTAGTTGTAACTTGTAACCGTGTCTTTCTTCTCAATATATTACAGTAATAAATTAGGAGGTATTCTAAAGTTACGGTTATTTCTGTCACAATTGGCATTTTATGCTTCACTTTCTACACATTCGCAAATATATCTCATCTTGAACCTCAATTTCATTTTATAAAGCTGTACCCGCATCAACAAATGCATTGTTCATTCATTCTAACCCAACAATAATCACACATAGCTACCAGAATTAGTTACTACGACTTGCACGATGAAGTTCCAGAACTACGTACAATATGTGACAGCGAGCAAAAGCCAAACAAGATTGTAGAATCAACCACTTAGATTATAAAAAGCATATCAATACATATAATCTCATATTGTACAATGGAACCTTTCATAAAAGAGAAATTCAGTTCAGAAAACGCGAGAACCATACCCCAGTTGGTGTTTTCGTGTCTCAAGCCGTTATCCCCAGCCCAAATGGTCCGGGAAAACGCCACAAGACGGCCGCGTTTTCGTGTTTTGGCGTTTTCGCGTATTTTTTTTTTTTTTTTTTTTTACTTTTTATTAAATGCGGGGTCACCATAACACCAAAAATTGTGGTGTTAACTAGGGAGGGTGTTTTTGGTTATATGGGGTGTTTTGGTGTTATGGGAAAAAATGCTGATGTGGCACCCACGGCTTGAGCCACGGCACGAACTGTACCTTGTGCTCTTAGAAACATGTCACTCTCATGTTATGTTATTAGACGTACTTTAAGACCTTGTTCAAAAGGGAAGTGAAAGATGGAATCTTATTGTTTTTGGGCAATTTGTTAGGTATAATATGAACATTCAAGAGTAAAGATACAACATTAGAAGAATGTGGGGTAAATATGGGATTACTGATATAAACACTTGTAAAAATGGCCAATATATGTTTAAATTTAGAGATAATGAAGGTTTGAATGCTTTCCACGAGAAAGGACCTTAGATGGTGAAAAATAAGCCTTTGTTTGTTCAAAAGTGGACTTCTGAGAAAAAGATTGAACCTAAGAAGTTGCATGTTTGGGTCAAGATAGTGAATGTATCATAGGCCTAATTATCATTTTGATGCATCAAAATTAACCATTCTTTGAAGAATAACAATCACCTTTTACCTAAACAGACTCAGTTTTGTTTTGTTCATAACATATAGTCATCATTCATTTACAAGTACTATAAAATACATTTATAACTTCATGTTCTCCCTTAACAAAGGCCCTTTCCTATTAATGTGCAATCATGTAAGCATCAAAACTAATACACTTTGTACTAAACCTACATGTTTCCTAAAATAGCAATTATCTTCGAGAAAACAATACTCTATCATTGATACCAAGTCAGTCATCTGTAAGTCAAACAAAATTGTATTCCAAAGTTCCAAGACAAAAAAGAGAAACAAAGTATTCACATAAAAAGGCATGGTGCCATTATTAAGGTATAAAGTTTTGCAATAGGAACTTAGACTCAGCCATTTCAGTATCAGGCGAAACAAGCAGTTTCTTCGCACCTGCGTTTCTTTCAAGCTAGCAAATTCCACTGCAGCACCACCACAAGATATATACTACTATATCTTATATATTTGACAATTGTCCTGTGAGATTTATTATGTCTGCACACCAACCTAAAAGATAAAACTCGCTATATGAGTTGTACAAAAAGATACATTCAACCTGAAACGAAATATTCAAATTTACGTCAATCGGGGTATTACTAAGTTTACTCAAATAACGGAGTCGGCATTACTTTAGCTTTGAAGATGGTAGAAGTAACCGAAACCGGGGGTGCAACCATCTGAGAGTGTTGGGTCCTTTCAGCATCGAACATGTAGTTTCAAGAGCCTTCCTAATACACCGGCTGAGGTCTTATGAAGCCTCGATTTCTGAATCTCTTGCGTTTTTCTGATTCTAAAGTTTGATATTTTCGCGGCAATGAAGAATTAGTATTTTTTGTGACTCAACAGGTGTAAGGGTTTCAATCTGAATTTTTTTTTGGAGTTCGTTTCCTTATGATTGACGGAGTATTCTTATAACTTAACGCTGAGTTCCTTAAAATAGATTCTGGACTGCTGTTATTGACAGTATGCTTAGCGCTAGATCAGGGGGAGTGGTTGGGGACCACAAAGTTTCGAATAGAACGCGTCAAGTTCTTGACTTTGTGTGTCGTTGTAATACAAAGACTATTAGGAGGGTTCCAGACACTATAGTGTTTCTTCAGTCGTCAAAAGTTGATAAACTATGGAATGAATTATCAGGTGAACGTGCGAGTTTCAATCCGAGTACACTAGCTACCCTAGCTGTTTGGTGTTTTCATTCTGAGGGGATGTTGATGGTTCAATCTTATGAGCTTTTGCATATCTGGTAAACCCTAGACGATCATCATTGGTGATACCAGATTTAGGATTTCCAAGAGACAGGTTTGTTGAACAAGTATTTAAATCGCCCTCCAAAGCCGTTGATTGTTTAAATAAATTTTTTTCGACGGTGTTCTGCTCCACTAATGATATGTCCCTGCCTCTTTTCTTGGCTAGGTTGAGCTCAGGGGATGCAGCTCTGGTAGGAAAAGTAGGTGGCATGTTTAGATCCAATCTCCTCTTGGAGCTATTCCAGTGATTCTTAATTGCGTTGTCAGTCCTGTGAACACAAAAAACTTGTGTTTACGTGATGATCAAATTCATAACCAAAAAACTTGTAATGTCTTCCGGGGACTTGATCGGGTAATTGATTTAGAAAAGATGAACTATCATTTGTACCTTCCAGGTAGAAATCTAGCAATTTCTGCCCATTTGTTCCCGTAAACCTGATGGTAATATACAAGAGTTGATTCCTCCTCGTCTGTCCATGCGTCTTTCTTTATTGCTGGATCTAAATGGTTGTGCCACCTGAAAAAAACATAAGACATGTTTCATTGTTAGGAGAAAAAAAAGAGTTGATATGATGCCTTTTGATGACTTAATGAAAGTGGATAGGTAATTTGTGTTGGTTCAAGTGTAGCGTGGCTTTGTTCGATGAGCAAAATTAGTCATACGGAACTTAGTAATGCAGACAGTATATCACTCGTCAGTTGTCATTGGTCTTGTACCAAAACAGAGTATGCAACTATTTATATTCTGCATTTATCAATATTCGCCACTAAAAAACTGATGCATATAAGCCGGTTAACATACCAAACCTCCTAAACGAAATCCTCATGCAGATATGATTGGGTCCTAATCACTATCATCAGGTATATGTAAACAAATCAGTAAAATAACACTGCTTACCTCTCCCGGCATTGCTTGCCAATTCGACCAGCCAAATGCTTGGCAATAAGCGACCATTTCTTACACCCATGCTTTTCAACCAACTCCTTAATACGATCATCCTCCTGAAAACAATAATGTAGAATGAAATTAATAACCAACTTTTTAACAAAGTAATACACGCTAATCAAAGAGGAGTCCAATCCAATATATACCTCTTTGGTCCAAGGTCCTTTAACAAGTTCGGGGTTAAGAACTTTTTGCCAACGATGGAGGCACTGAACATCTGATCGTCCTGGAATTGATTCAGCTACACAAGACAAGGTAAAGGAAACGATATAAGATGAAGATGATGCAATGCAAAAAATCATATTAAACATGAGAAATATGACGCGAAGTGACAACATCATGGCAAGCTCACCTATTTTCTTCCAGTTCCTCCCGTTAAACTTTTTTACTACCTCAGCTAGCGTAGAGTCCTGCAAGGCAAAAAAATGAGAGAAACATATCAGTACCCTGCATCTAGTTGTGGAATAGTTTAAAACTGACAATATGTTAATTAACACGATAATACAGCCAGAAAATAAACAAAATGACCACATAGCCACCAACTAACCTCTTTCTCTGTCCAGCCTGCTTGTGATGAACGCTTAGTTTGACCAACGCTTCTGCAGTCAAAAGTTACAAACAAAAAATGAATAAATGAACTATGATGGAGTGAGAAAGTGGTTTCGGAGCAACCAAAATACTTATACTAAGAGCTACAAATATCCTATAACAAAAGTAAATTCTAGAGCACTGTGTCGTACACCACGATATTAGGGTAGAAAAACAAAACAATACAGTTTAGCACCATCAAAGGATACAACAAACCAAGACGAAAGTCACGAAACCAGTTCACATAAATAACTTGCAGAGTAGGTACCATAAAATTGCAAACCAAATTGCATATAAGAGTTAAGTTCACAAATTCATTTCCTAAAAAAAACACTAATGTCGTTATCTTTATCCAAGTATTTGTCCCAAATCGAAATATAGTCATTGCTATTAGATCTTTAAGCAGGACAGGGATTTATGAATCAATAACATATCTCAAATTCTTAACTTTTCAAATCAAGTTATATTAATAAATCTAATTCACTAAATGCACTAATCTTTCTTTAACTTGGCATAAACTTAAAAGATCAATAAATAAAGTCAAAATGCAGGTCAACAAAACATAAAAGCAAAGTCAAAAGTCGCAAGAAGCTCACCCACGGCTACAATTGGATCTCGGAGTATTAGCATCGCAGCTACTATCTGAAATCGATGAACACGAAGTGAATCCAAGTAGTTCATCCTTTACACCAGCCATTGCATCTATCAATCCCAATCGAGACACGTTTATCTACATTTACACAAACAATAAAGAAGCATAATCAATACGCGTTTATCTACATTTACGCAATCTATAAAGAGACTTAATAAAGACGTGCTTATCTACATTTACACAATCAATAAAGAAACTTAACCGATACGCGTTTATCTACATTTAGACAAATGAATAAATAAACCAAAAGATAACAATTACGCCTAAATTCACAATTAAAGGTGAAAAATCCCCAAATACCAAAAACATATAAAGTTATTACACCATTTTGTAACTATTAAATAGTTGCAATAACAATACCAATGAAAGTAAAGCATACATTCATAAAAAAAAGACCAGAAAGCTCGATTTATAAATACGTCCAAGCAATAAATGATTCAACCTCCCAACTACTAATTAATTCAATTCAATGTAATTACTAAACAAATGACGTTATCTATGCTCAAGTTATCCGGGTAGGGCAAGTCTTTGACTTAGATGTACGCGGCCTAACCATGGTATCCCCATGACTGTGTATAAACCCTTTCTCACTAGATGTTTATCTAGTGAGGTTTGAACCCGAGACCGACCACTAGGCCACATTGGTGGTGGTTATTTCAATAGCATTATCAACACCCACTAACATCAAAAACACAAATCAAACATTTAGTTATGTTTCTAACTAAGAACTAGTCAAACCCGATAAAGCATAAACTTTTTATAACATTAATAAAAAAAGACCACAAATCTATTTTGAATCAGATAAAACAACTAACATTAAAATAGAATAAGCAGCATTGCTATCAATTTATGTAAAACACAAATTCTATCTATCCTAATAAAGACACGTTTATCTACATTTACAGAATGAATAAAAGAAAGTTAACAATAACGATTCCGCCTAAATCACCACAGAAGGAATCCCCAAATACCAGACCAATCAGTGTAGTTTCTAATCAAGAAGTAGTTTTTAATAATACCAATCCTAAGAGGGTGTTTGTTTCGGCTTATGGCTTATTTGGTTTTCGGCTTATGTTTCATAAGCTCACTTTTTGTGGCTTATTTTGAAAAGTTTCAGCTTATATAAACCTATTATGACATAATAAACTTATATAAGCCGAATTATAAGCCTAAAACCAAATAAGCCATAAGCCGAAACAAACACCCCATAACATTCATCAAATAAGCCAAAAACTTGAATCAATTAAAACAATTAACTTATCAAACTCTCATCCGCAATAACACCAACAGTAAAAAACCTCATCCGTTTGAAGTAAAACAGACGCACATTACTTATAAATTAAGCAACACTGCAATTGATTCATGGAAAACACAAATCAAACATTAATTAGTTATATAATTCTAACTAAAAACTAATCAATCCTGATGAAGCATACATTTTACAAATACTAACATTTATCAAAAAAGACCAACGAGTAAACCCGAGAGTTCGAAAGATTAATTAATTAATTAATCAAAGTGCAGTAACACCGACAAACATTATACTAAACTAAATTAAAATAAGCAGCATTAGTATCGAATAAATCGAAAACTTATATAAAAACAACCTTAATCAGTTTCCAGTGTTGCTGTTAAGATCCATCCGTTTTGTTATTTAAAAAAAAAGGGTAAACTTTGTAACCGTCAAAAAATAAATTTTAAAAAAAAGTATGCGTTAAAAGAAAAGACGATAGAATGTATTTGAAAGAACGAACCTGCTTGCGATTAGTTAGGGGTTAACCGAAGATTTAGGATTGACCTCTAGAGAGAGAAAGAGTTTAAGTTTAGAGAGAGAATGAATAAAAAAAGATTCAGATCACAGAATGAATTTGAGTAGCGGGAAAACGAATGAGGGTATTTAAAGAGTTCAAATTTTTGGGCCCTTTAGGTAAGCGTACGTTACACAAGAAGATCTCTTAAGTGGGGGCCACTTTGGTTTGGTTTTTTTTAAGGAAAACTTTTTTTTGAATTTTTAAATTTTTGAAAATGTTTCTTAATTTAAGATAAGTGTCTATTTAAATTTTTTTAAGGAAATCTTGTATCTATTTAGATTTATTTGGGTATTAATTTCATTAATTGATTACTTAACGGTGGAATTTGCATTTATTTTGATTAGTTGTTAATACTTGTGATGAATGTATTTCTTTTCATGACTATGGTCTTTTCATATGGAAAAAGTATTAGGTACATGTTAATTTGGTTCATTATAAGAGCATCCATTAGTCTAAATATGATGAAAAACTTTAATTTTTTATTTTAGCTACAAAGAACATCTATTTCATATCCATGTGGCATTAAAATGTTTTAATTATTAAACTTTTTTAATAATTTAAATACGTTCAATTCATGTTATATATAACATTTTATTTATACATGTAGGTTTATGTGATTATGTATTGAGAGGTCATTCAACTATTAAACTTATTACTTTTAAGTTATTCATTTAT
>BQNB010116230.1:0-21401 GCA_026074375.1 Tanacetum coccineum
CAATATCCTTTATGGTATGAGAGCCTAATATCAATCTTCCCTAATCCTCTCATTCTTTTTCTCTCATAACACGCTCCTCGCCTCTCCCTCCCATAAAAAAAACTGTTCATCGACGGTACTGTCTGTACTGTTCATCGGCGGGAAATGACTGAGCAAAAAAAGAAAAGTCAAGCTGAAGTGCTAGAATCAGTTAAGTATTACACTGAGGATTGGGACATCATTAGGGCTAACGTTGAGTCAAATGCAGAATTGTCCAAGATTCTTCTAGGAGAAAATGCGCCTGGAGAAGACTTTGCAACAAGGATAGTGAACTTACTAAATCAGAGAAAGAAGTTATTTGTTGAACAGAGAGCTCAGGCAAGGAGAAACAAGCCTATGACACAAACTCAACAAAGAACCTACATGTCCACCTATATGAAGCATCAAGGATCATGAACTTTTGCACAATTGAAGAAGTTATCTGATGAAGAGATCAAGGCAAAATATGAGAGGTTGGTCAGAAGTATAGTAAACTTTATACCTATGGGAGCTGAAGTTAAGGAGGTTCCAGTTATAGAGGAGCCAGTAAAGGAACCAACAGCTCTTAAGCAGGAGGAGATTGAGCAGCCAATCAAGAAGTCAAGGAGACAGAAATCAATGGCTAGGAAGAGGAAGTTGGGTTAATTAACTGCTAAGGAGGATGAAGAGTATGAGAAAGAAAAAGAGGAGTTGAGTCTGTTTTTGATCATTGCTTTTGATGAGCATAAGGAAGTGGACTATGAGATACTTGATCAAAGGTCTCTAATCATTGCATGGAACTCTAAATATTATGGACCAAAATCATTACATGATGAAGTTGAGGTTCCAGAGGAGATCAATATGAATGTAGTCACCAGATTAAATGGAAGCAAAAGGTACTTTAGTGTATTGTTCAGAGTCTTATCTATTTTTGACAGAGATGATTTGTCTGCTCTATACCAGCTAGTGATTGATAAATATCAAGATGAGATACCTGAAGGATTTGATTTAATACTTTGGGGAGATTTGACAACAATGTTCCATCCAAATGAAGAAGATGATTTCTGGAAATCTCAAGAGAAGTGGAATATTGTGAGCTGGAAGTTACATAAATCATCTGGTGTTCATACTCTGAAGACTGACACTGAAATGGTCATTCACATGCTAGTTGAGAAGAAGTACCCTTTGATGAAGAAAGTGTTGTTGCAGATGTTGGAGTTGAAATTGGAAAGTGAAGATGACAGTACTATGGCACTGGAGCTTATTAAATTCATCAAACAACAGATATGAAGAACCAGCTAAAGAAGTTTCAATAAAGCCTGCTCTTATGGTCAAGGAAGGGGTTGGCTTCTTTTGTTTTGTGGGTCAGATGTAAGGGTTGTTTAGTGTTAATAATGTTTAGTTTATATCTGTGAATTAAGGTTATGGGATGTATAGAAGTTTTGCTGGATAATCCTAATTAATGAAAGTTATGATGTTTATTAAAGTTCAGGTGTTAGTTATGATGTTTAGAACTGGTTAAAGTACTTATTACTGCTAGGCTAAACTTAATACTGCTAAGCTAAGTTAAAAATGCTAGCTAGTACTTATTAAAACCTTATTAAAAGTGAAACAAACTGAAAATAAGCAGAGGGAGAAAAAGCCATGATTTAATAAGCAGTTTCTATAAGTACTCTTTAAGATACTAGCCAAAAACAATGAAGCTTAAACTTCTATATTAAACAGGAAATGCATAACATTAACGAATAGGTTGCTCTGGCAAGATGGTAACCCGCTTAACTTCTGTAAAGGAGGTCGCGGGTTCGATTCTTGCTGGGGTGTAACATCCTTTTTTATTTTCTTGTTATGAATATATTGGTTTTTTTTCTCGGTATTTAGTCACATACAACTAACCATAAAGTGACCAAAAGTGTTAATAAGTGTGACTATATGGTGTTTAAATTGAAGTAATGTGTAATTTGTGTGACTATTGATCATCCAATGGCCACATAAATTTGAAGTTTGTGTGACCTTTTGTAATATTTAGCCATACAAAGCATGTTTGTTTTGGGTATTTAGTCACATACAACTATGCATAAAGTGACCAAAAGTGTTAATAAGTGTGACCATATAGTTTTTAAAGTGAAGAAAATGTGTATTTTATGTGACTATTGATCATCCAATGGCCACATGAATTTTATGTTTGTGTGACAAAACGTTTAGTGTGACCATATATGCCGTTTAGTCACATTGTTCAAATGTGTGACAAATATTTGTCACTATTTATATGTATATCGTGACTAATGCTTCAAGTTTACTTATATTGGACTCACGTTCCAAATTCATATGTGACCAAACAATATTACCAGTTACTTTTAGCCACATGATGTTCGAATGTGTGGCAATACGGTTCTAATGGTCACACGATAAAAATGTTCATGTGTGACTAATTAGTAATTGGTGTCTTTTTTGGTACCTTTGGTCACATAAATATGTGAATGTGTGGCCGTTCCATTTTGCCCATGTGTGATGAAAACTAGTTTTTGTACTAGTGTAACCCAAGGTTTTTCATCATTATCTTCTATGATACATGACTACTACAAGCCCCAATTCTACTTTGATCAATAGTAGAACGTGTTATCTAAACTATAACAAGGAATCAAAGATCCTTGAGGCTAAAACACACAAATTCTAGGCGTCCACTTAGAGGACTTGACGCCTAGACACACACACACTTTTCTGGTGTTTTACATCTTGACACACATAAAACTATACGACCTATAACTCTTTATATACTAGAGATATTAGGTTTACAAAGGATAAGTATTAGGAAACAACTAAATCTTCCTAACTTTTACAATTATCTTCTAGGAAATCTTTTGTAATCTTCCATCTTTTGAAAAATTCCTGCTTTGTCTTTTAAGTCCTTCATCTTTCGTATGTTTTGTCTTATCAACTCAAATATAATTCCCAACAATCTTCCCCTAGTTGATAATGACAAAACCAAAATAAGCACGAACTTCCCCTGAAGCTAATATATATATGAAAGAATAAGGATCTATGCAATTCCACCAAGGATCTGTAAGTTGCACATCTTCTTTGTAAATCTTCTTCCCCTTTTTGTCATAATCAAATAGGGGACTAAAGTATGCAACTTTGATTTCGACAACCACAAACCACTATCACACTTCTAATCCAGCCTTCCAACAACTCAAATTACCCTCCATGACGCGCCTTAAGATAAATGAACTTGAGCAGTAGAAACTTAAACTAGCAGTAGTAACAATGACTTACAGTAGTAAAAACCTTCACCTCATGTGGTACATGTAAATGGTTAAACATTTTAACAATAAGCTTCCCCTGAAACCCATATGTTCACCATTCCTTGATTCTTCAATTCTGTAGGCTCTATGTAATGATTACCGATGAAGAAAATTAAGTATAATGAACTTGATGTAGAAGTAGAACAACCCAAACTTGTGTCTTATATCTTGTACTATCTACGTGACGTCAAACTTATAAATAAATCTGTGAAATATAAGTAGACCGCAATCTCTTAACAAAATCCTCATCTTCTATGAGACACATGACCAAAGTGATAGCAAATGTGAGCTTTGAGCACCATAAGAAAAATCACACACCTTTGCTAGATTCTGACAAGTCTTCGTCACACCGTTGTAAGCACAAACAAGTTACCTCTAAATGTTGTAAGCCATTTGAGATATGATAAGAACACAAACCCATGAAATTCTACTTCACCATCAAATAAGTCATAAACAACCTTCTTCGTAACCAATTATTCCAATAAACAAATCTTTATAATTTGTAAAGAACGTGCAAACCAAATCCAATCTGTGTGTGTTGTCTAACTTCTTCAAAGTCAGACAAAAGCCAAACTCGGGTGTTATCCGTTGTCGCATAAAGCTAGCAGCATAAACTTATTTAATACTGGCAGTACAATCATACGAAATAAGCCTGGCATCATTAACTACTTAAAAATACTCTAGCAGCATTAACTGATAAGGCTAGCAATATTAACTCTTTTATGCTCTAGCAGTATTAACCTTCATGTTGGCAGCATAAACAATTTGAGCAACACTAACTCTTTAATAAGGCTAGCAGTATTAACTTCTATTAGCAGTACTAAGTGTTCATTGGCAGTATTAACCTTTCTTATCTTCATTGACAGCAGAAACATGTACATAAGCAGCACTAACATACCTTCAAGCCCAATCAGCTTTAATAATCAATGTGAGCAGTACAAACTCGAATCAAGATCAAAATCCTGCTGCCTTTTTCTTTATACCAACAAATGACCAAACCTTAGATAAATAGGGTTTTCATCAGCTTCTTCTTAACACCAAGAAACGATTAGCTGATCGTCAAACCCTGCTGCTCGTTATTTTGTTCACAAACTAATCGTACCCGCTACTTCTTAGAACAAAGGACGAATCAATCTTCATGACCAGATTAGGGTTTAATGAAAAACCTTAGTTTTCGCCAACACAACTTGCACCAAAAATAATCATAGTCGTTTTTTAAGTATAAAGACGACACTTTTTAGTGTCGCAAAAACCATAAAATAACCAAATCGCCTATAACTTTCAAAACAGAAAATCATACCTTCTTTTTCCTTCATAGCACGACATCAACAAACCCTGTATCCTAGATCGAGAGCCCCGTGGCTCTGATACCAATTGTAGAGTCTAAAGAATCATTTAAGCTCAGATTTTTTAGATCTTATATCTAGGATAAATTAATAACAAAGGCGGAATATTCAATACATAGAATCATTGTTATTAACACAAGGTTTTTCATCATTATCTTCTATGATACATGACTACTACAAGCCCCAATTCTACTTTGATCAATAGTAGAACGTGTTATCTAAACTATAATAAGGAATCAAAGATCCTTGAGGCTAAAACACACAAATTCTATTCGTCCACATAGAGGACTTGACGCCTAGACACACACACACTTTTCTGGTGTTTTACATCTTGACACACACAAAACTATACGACCTATATCTCTTTATATACTAGAGATATTAGGTTTACAAAGGATAAATATTAGGAAACAACTAAATCTTCCTAATTTTTACAATTATCTTCTAGGAAATCTTTTGTAATCTTCCATCTTTTGAAGAATTCCTCCTTTGTCTTTTAAGTCCTTCATCTTTCATATGTTTTGTCTTATCAACTCAAATATAATTCCCAACAAAACGATTAAAATAAAGAAACCTTAACCGAACACGTATTTAGTTGTGCGATGATTACAAGAGTTCTCCTATGATCTTGAGGCTCTTTTCTGACCTTTTGTGCTCTTCTATTCGTCTGATAGTCGACTTGGTGGTTTAGGGCTTTACTTGCATACCTAAAACTGAGTTTAGGGCATTGTATTTATAGAGTATGGAAAAGGGTCAATACGCCATATCGGGCGATGTGGGATACGGCGTATTGGGGGATTTCTTAGAGTAAGGACTACGGTTGATATCTCTTAGAATCTTCTAGTGTCTGACCTTTGATACGGTGTATTTGGTCTTTAATCCTTCGTGGTTATCTGTGAAGTGTAGGCACGGATATGTCGTATCTTCTTGATGGATACGACGTATTGAGGTAAAACAAGTTGGTTTTTCTTCGTTGACCAAAGTATTATATTCGACATATCATTGATGTAGATACGGAATATTCTTCAAAATCAGGCAATGGATTTTAATTCATCAAAGTCTTGGGTACGTTGTATAGGTCTAGAATAATACAACGTATTTGCTGTCAGATCAGTAGACTTTCTCAAACTCTTGGTTTACGCTCCAAAATGCGTGCCTTTTTAGCTAATCTTCACAAAGTACTCTATAATTACTGCAAATCTTAAATATAAACGATTAGGTACCAACTCTTGCAATAATTATATAAAATGGGCAGTAATCATGGGATAAATGATGCTATAAAAGTGACGTTATTTATTGTCATCACGTATGCTTCTAGAATGATACGACGTATTAGTTGTCAGAATCAGTAGACTTTCTTGAACTCTTTGTTTATGCTCCAAAATGTGTGCCTTTTAGATAAACTTCACTAATTGCTCGATAATGACTGCAAATCACAAATATAAGCAATTAAGTATCAATTCATGCATAAATGATGTAAAACGAGCAATTTAGATGGGATATATGATGCTATAAAAGTGGCGTTATTTAATGTCATCAACCGCTCATTTTGGGTAATCGCATGTTTGGTTACCCGGCAAGTAAGGTTCAGTTTCGGGTAGTAAAATGAACTACCCGCCTCGCGATGAATTTAAATCTTCCAAGTAACCAAACTGAACTGCCCAATCAACATTCCTACTTGGCAGCGGCACAATAGCCTTCTTCCTAACCTAATTAGCAGCATATCCAGATGAAGTCATCTAAATCGGATCTTCAATCATAGCATCTGTATTGTTCATATTATTATTCTCAATATGATATTGAAATCCATTTATGTTACGGAACGAGTGTCAAGAAGAAGATGATGAGCCGCCTTGTGATTTAGCATTTCTCATGGAGGTTGTTGGTGTTACGAAGGAGGAGGAGGAGCATGTGTTACGTTTAGGGTTGGTGGTGGTTGAAGGTTGTTGGTAGTGATGGTTAAATGATCTGATAAGGTGTCATTTTATACACTTTTTCCGGATCGTTTAACAGCCTAAATCGTGCGTTTATGCCCAAAATAGGGACTTAATCGTTCCTTTTCAGGTATTTTGCATTTGGAAGGCATTTAGAGGAAATACACGTGACTTGAGCTCATTTGGAGAAGAAACAGACAAGACTACGGACCTACACCAACATTGCTCAAGAATTTATCTATAGTGGTTGGAGACGGCGTCACAAATACAACGTGATGCCGTCACAACGATGATCAAGACGGTGTCACAAGATTCTACGACGGCGTCAGGGCACACGACCCAACCCATTATCTAGAATTTTCTCTTTCATGACGGCGTCACGATTAAAACGTGCTTCGTCACAATGATTTTCCTATATATATACAAACTCGAATTTAGGGTTTTCAGTATGTAACTTTAGAATAAAAAGAGGGTACAAACCCTAGTTTGTTTAGCAGCTGTTAAGGACAAATTTAGGGCCTAAAAACCCTATTGTACTTCCTCTAACTCATGTTTTAATAAAGTAAGGTTTATTTAATCATTCAATATGTCTATGTGTTGTTTGATTCATCTATTTTCTTGCTTTACTTATAACATGCTTGGCTAAACCTTATATTGTGTTTATTTATGATTGTATGAAACCTAGAATGTAGATCTTAGTGGTGTTGCTTCTTGTGATGGATGTTCATGTTAGGCTTTAGAAAACCAGCTTTTGTTTGTATCGTTGTTGATATGTCTAGGGAAACATAATTGTGTAGAAAGGATACCATCGAGTAACAGTCTTCATACTACCTTGCCCCCTAATATGGTTGATCCACTTTTAATATATTTCACATGCACTTAGTGTACCCTTAGGGGCCTTGTAATAGTCTTCATACTACCTTACTTGTGTGTTGCTCTAACGGAATGCTAAGTAGACAGCGGGTTCGTGTAATTCGTTCATGACTTAGGAAATAGTTACATAGATCATCACCAGTGTGACAAGGTAACAACACTAGGAGAAGCAATCTAGGGTGTAATACATGATTAAATAAATACAGTCTTTTATCTTATTGTTATCACCAGTAGCGTAGATTTATATTTAGTTTAATAGCTAAAACCAAACCAATCTCTCCAACATATGATTTACTTGCTTTCCATAAAATACAAAAATACAAAAATAATCTTCCCTCAACCTTTAGAATTCTGTTAGACCGTGATCAAGCCTTCCCAACCTATTCCTTGAGTGAACGATAACAACCCCCCAAGTCTTGCCTATACTACTACTACAACGATTAGGTGCTCTGCCTACGGAGTTGTAAAACTTCTTGTAGAAGTCTAACGACAACACCATCAAGTTTTTGGCGCCGGCGCCTGGGGAATTGTTAGGTATTGATCATAGTTTAGCTTAGTTCTACTTGCTTAAATCCTTTCAAGTAAGATTTAATTTCCGCATATTAGATTTCTTGTAGTCTATATTTTCTTCGTGTTATTTGTTCCGTAACCCGTTCTCGTCAACCACCATGGGAGACTACTCCAAACCTAGCCACGAGGGCTATAGGAATACCATCGAGCTCCCCGCAGGGAACAACGTGGCACTTCTTCGATCCGACACCATTCGGTTGGTGTAAAACGGATGTTCATTCCACGGACTTTGTTCCGAGGATCCAATCCAACACCTCAAGGATTTTCTTAAACTTGTGGACTCACTCGACCTTGACGATGAAAACATGGAAAGAACGCGCCTGCGTTTGTTTTAATTTTCCCTACGCGATCAAGCTAGTAATTGGCTTGAACGTCTTCCAGCAGGATCCATCACCACGTGGGAGGATCTTACTATCTGATTCCTTGCTCAATTCTTTCGGGAAGGACCAGATTACTCCGCAACGATATCCTAATTTTCCAACAACGTCATGGAGAATCTCTATCCGAAGCATGGACTCATTTCAAGGACTTACTCCAAAAAGTCCTGTTGGGAAAATAGATTGTAACAGACTTAATTCTGGTAGTATAACAGTTAAGTCTGGTAGTAATAGTTAGTTCTGTTAGTATTGAGTTAATACTGGCAGTACTAAGTTAGTACTGGTAGAGTAGCAGTACTAGAGTTAGTACTGGTCATAGTTAGTTCTGTTTATAGTTAAGTCTGTTTATGTAACAGAATAGTAATAGTTATCTTAGAGATATCTTAGGAGATATCTTAGGAAATGATATGTATTATCCTTTGACGTTTGTAAAGCCCATTAGGGTTTCCTGTGTGTATAAGAGGAACCCTAAGGCACAATGTTAAAGAGTACGTTTTGAGAAATATCAATAGAAGCATAGAGCTTAATAGCAATTTAGAATTATCGTTTCTTCTTAATTCTTGTGTTAAGATTCCGCATTAACACTTGATATTCATAGTCAGTGTCTCTCATATAGTTGATTTGGATTTATCCAAGTTATCTATCGTCTTACAAAGGCTAGTCAGATCCTATACCAAGGACCTACAAGTGGTATCAGAGCCTTTCGAGGGACTCTGAGAAAGAAGAATCACTAGATCACAAACAAACACACTCCTACAATTCTATACAAAATGTCTCAACCTGCTAATGATGAGTTCTCACAACATCTTAGTGATGAAGAATCAAACCATGAAGATGCATCAGACACTGGTGCTGCACCTAAACAACAACAACAGGTGATTCCTCAAACAACTGCTATCTCAAATATCAAACTCCCAATTCTGAAGAAGGAGGAGTATGATATATGGGCTATGGAGATGGAGCATTACCTTGAGTACATTGATAATGAAGTATGGAAGGTAATTCAGAATGGAAATTCAAAGAAGAGAATCTCAACTGGAAAAGATGGTGTTGTTAGAATACTTCCACCAGTATCTCCTGCAGAAATACAAGCTGTTGAAAAGGAAAGGAAGGCTAAGAATATCTTGCTAATGGCCATTCCCAAGGAACATATGAGAAGATTTCATGGAATGGATGATGTAAAAGAAATCTGGGAAGCCATCAGAACTAGGTTTGGTGGGAATGCAAATTCAAAGAAAATGCAGAAAGCTGTTTTAAAACAACAGTTTAAAAGAGACCCTTTTTATCAAGATCAAGGAGCTGGAAAGAAAGAGCAGAAACAGAATTGTTTGCTGACAATGGGTTATGGTGTTGTCAATTGGGGAGAACATACAGTAGAGGAAGAAGAGTCAAATCATGCACTCATGGCAATCAGCTCAAGTAATGAGGTATCATTATGTTCTAAAACTTACATTGATTCATATAATAAGCTTAAAACACGTGTGTAGAACAATGAATCAGTTAGGTGATCAAGAAGCACAAATACTTGCCTATAGTCAAAGTGTTAAGAAACTAGAAGCTCACTTTTTCCGTTACTTATCAAAAACAGCACCTCTTCCTCTAATGAAAAGCTTACATTGCAGGGCTAATAAATAAATATTATGAATAAGATAAAAAGTTAAAAGATATCGGAAAGAATGGGATTGAAGCTGTCAAAGAAAAGGGACAATTGCAGAAAACAGTAGATTCATGGAAAGATTCTTCAAGGATCTTTAAGATTAATTGTTTGGCCATGAGTTCAAAATTTTTTTTTTTAGATTTATATGATATGTACTAGTAAAAAGAAAAGAAAAATATTTTTGTGTTTTTTAAGATGATATATTCACAATAAGACAAACTTAAATCAAACGTAGGATAACAATCGTAGCACTAGCCTCCCCGGCAACGGCGCCAAAAATTGGTTCTCGCAATATAGTATATATAAAATACTAGGCAAATCCAAACTCTTCACCCTTGACCAAGGTAAAAAAAAATCAAGACCTACCTAGAAATAAAATATATAAGAGAATCAATGATAAAAAGATTCCGGAAGTATGATTCCCGGGTCGTATGTCCCAACGAGGCTGCAATTGAAAGTTGATCTTGGTTTGATTTAGATTAAGTGAGAATGATTTTGATTGATTATAAGTCCTAACAACTACGGGAAGCAAAATTAGGTATAAGGAAACCCTAAATTACAATCTAATAGAACAAAACCTAAAACGGGCATGGAAAATGAGAAAAAAAAACTAAATTATGCAAAATTTTAACCCTATCAGCAGGAATGATGCACTATCAGCAGAAACGACAATACTATCAGCAGAAACGAGGCTCTACCAGCAGAAACGAGGCTCCAAAACGGCTGATTTTAAAAAATCGTTTTTAGCCAAAACTCAAAACACGAAAGTTGTCCGGGACATGTTTTTAAGCAACTTTAATAAAGGCACCTTATAAAAATAAGCACTCAATAAGCCCCAAAAAGCCAAATAAGCTGCTGATTGCAGAAAGTTAAGGTTTGGACTTACTTTTAGTAAATAAGCTGTAAAAAGCTCAAAATTAAACCAAAATGAAAAAGGAAAGATGTTTTGGAAAGCTTATATGTTGCTTAATCTGATTCCAAAAAGCCTTTTCAACCAAAAACAACTTAACTCAACTCAATTTGCATCAAAATATAGTAAACTCTAACTTTTTCTAAAATAAGCCAAAATGAAAATAAGCTAAAATCCTAAATAAGCCAAACTGAAAAGTGTGCTTTTGGAAATAAGCTCACTAATGAGTCCTTATTAAGCCCACCTATTCACTTTTTTAAATAAGCCATTTGAATAAGCACAATAAGCACAAATGACTAAACTACTATTTTTTTGATTTTACTGAAAATAAGCACTTTTGAGCTTAAAAATGAGCAAGCAATTGGATTCTTATGATGATATAAGCTAAAAACAGATTGAGATTTAAGCTCAATGAACAATAATTAAGACTCAAAAGATATTTTGAAACACTAAATAAGCCAGAATGAGCTTATGAAAAAGCTAATTATCCCTTTTTTTAACTCTCATGCAGATTCTAACTTAAACTTTAAAACACATTTGCACATTACAACAACACTTACCCAATGCATATAAACACTTAAAATTAATATGCAAACAAAGCTTAATATCTACTTTAAGCTAAAACTCAAAAATAAGCACTTCTACTTAAGCAAAATTCAACAGGTTCACAAATAAGCTAATATAAACTTGGAAATTAAAATTCAACAAACAAAAACTTGATTAAACAGTTTATAAGACCTAAATATAGCTAAATGAAATTTATCAAATGACCACAACCCATTCAAAAGCCAAAATGGCCCATTTTCAGCCTTGACCCAAACACCCCTTTAAGATTATGAAATCCATTTTTAAAACTAATTTTAAGAGATTTAGGCCAAAGCTTTTAAAGACAAATGATTATATGAACATATTAAGCACTAATGAACCATTTTCAACAGAAATTACGCACTTAGATAAGCTGAATAAGCAAAATGCAATTTTAGCTAAAAATGACATATTAAAAGAACAAGTATAAATAAATGATACAAAAGCTTAAACCAAGGAAAATTAAGCATATATTAACACTATTAAGCAAGATAAGACAGAAATAAACAATAATAAGCAATGCTACAGTAACCTTAAAGAAAAGTGCAAGAATTAAATAAGAGACTTACAATGAACCTCTAGCTAAACAAGAGGAACCCAAAAGGGCAGCTATAAGCTCCCTAGCTTATTAATAAGCTAGGGTATGAGTCCATTTGGTTTTCCATTACAACCAACTTCCAAAATGCTTTCCACAATTCAAATGCAAAGGTAATTCAGGTTATTAAACTGGTTTGCAGAATTTAAACTTAGTTAACACTTATTTAGCTCAAATAAAGAGCTTAGAGACTCTTCAGAGCTTATGAGTAGCTTTAAAACAAACTTAAGGTAATGTAAACTTGGAACACGAATTGCAAAACAAACTGAAATTTCATTAAACTTGGAACTTTTACAAATTGCAGAAAGGAAAAAGTTTTTTTTTTATATTAAAAACTAAAAATTACACACTGCCTTACATGGCTCACTAGCCCTATTTATACAAAGAAAAAGGTAAAAACAAGCTGAAGTCTTCTGTTTGACTTTCATTGACTTTTCTTTGTTGAGCTTGACTGTGTTTGTTTGCTGAGTATAAAGCTTCCTTGTGCTAGTTTTGTGAGTATAAACTCACAATATATCCTGGCCCTTAATTTCCTTGTATTCTCTCTCAACCCTTGGATCGAAAATGCCCTTGGATTGCCAACTTGGCATTGTGGCCATGTGGGGTGAGTGGGAAGGTTTTGTCAAGTGGTTGATGGAGTGTTGCAGGGTAGAAGTATGGGAGCAAAACAGGGTGCTGGCTGGATTTGGTATTGGCGGGAAGATTGGGAAAAGGTTTATACAAGTTGGGTTGTGACAGAGGGAGGTTGAAGATGATTAAGGGTATGTTTGGTTTGTGTACAAGAAAAGCCCCTCCACATCTTTCTTCTTTTCATTCTCTTTTTTCCCTTTCTTTCTTTTATAAATGAAGTTTCCCAAATTGACATAATCAGCCCCTGTCTTTGTTTCCTAAATAATATAACTTAGGGGTTTGGCATTTTTGACCCCTCAAGTTATATTTTTCTTTGCTTTTTTCTTCTCGGAGTTGACTTGACTTTGATTGGGCTTCGTCTTCACACACTTTTCCATCCCGTGTCCGGTTTTGTCGCTTTTTGTTTGGTTTTTCGTCTTTTTGTGAGATATCCGTTCCTGCACAACACAATTAGCAAAACAAGCATATATTTGGCATTTTGAGTCCGTTTTTGGTTATTTTAGCTCATTTTTAAAGGTAAAAGGTATGTGTAATTAAGCACATACCAAAATCCCCCAAACTAAGATGTTGCGTGTCCCACGCAATGCTATGAAGTAAGCACTCGAGAAAACTAAGAATCTCGATCCCCCTCGACTAATTACTTCGAAAAGTAGCAAAGCGTTCGCCAAAGGAAACTAAAGAATCAATAGCCTTGACAAGTCCCGTTTTCACCATTTTTTATATGTACACTAACTATCCCTAAGAGTCGGTCTCAAAAGTTCCCTCCTAGCTGCAGTAACCTGTAAAACAAAGTAAAACATGCAAACCAACTAATATGGCCAACAAATGGGAAATGTGATTGATAAAAAGACGAGTTTTCACTTGCCAAGCACATTTTTTATGACGAGTCTTTAAGTTAGAATCATGCCCACTTTACGTTTCATCGTATGACTCTTTCTCATCGTCATTCCTTAAGATAACTCCATAATTCCCAGCTCATATATTGTGCAAATTTCCCCTAGACCTAGATAATTCTCTATCATGAAACTTTTATTTTTGTATAAACTTCTCCTGGACCAACGCTATATCTAGTAACTTTGACCTTTTCAATTAAAATTAGGGGTGGTTTGATGTAGGGCATTCCCAGCAATCTGCACTTCCTTTCCTTGTATTCTTCGTCATCTGAATCAATAAATCCGTCATATAATGTTGGTTCAAGGTAATCAATAATCCCTTCTAAATCGTCATCATCTTCATGCGTTCCCTTGAAACATTCATCATGTAACTTGTTTATTATTGTTTTAAGAATTTCATTTTCCTTATTTTCCTTGCATCCACCAAGATCTTTAAAGTCTTCACTGTCATCATATTTGTTCCTAAATCTTTTTTTTCCAATGATCTCTAAGAATTTTATCCCTAGCTGTCTCACTAACCTCTCCAAACCTAATTCGTAACCAATCATTTAAGCTTAAATTCTCCCATTCAACATATATTCGTTTGCCATCGTTTTCACTTTCCTAATAACATTTAATTTCATTATGGCATAAGCTACCTCCGTCACATTTTTCCTTAAAGGGGCTGCAAGAGGCCCATATTTCTTGAACTCTTTCTTTCGTGCTAGAAATAAGGGTACACCAATGTAATTTTTTCTTGATAGCGGTTAAGTTTGACTTAAATCCCCCATTTGCTTCTTGGGTGATCAAGCTACACCTGTAAATAATTTCCTCGTACGATTCTTGAACCTCTATATCATAAGTGAACACATCAGGGTCAATAGATAAAAGATGGTTAGTTTCGCATGCGTTAGTATTATATGTGAATAAATCGGAATCGATTTTCATTAATTTATCTTCTTTCGTGTTCATCTTAGGTTTGATCATTCGAACAGATTCATGTATGTTGTCGGACAAATTACTTCTCATTTTAAAAATAACCTTTTCATTCCCAACCTCTAAAGAAATGGTCTTTCTAAATATGTCTACTTTCGTATGGTCAGTAGCGAGAAGAGGTCTTCCTAAAACGACGGGCATCCTTAAGTCCTCAATCATGTTAAGTATGACGAAATCAACTGGGAGAATAAATTTATCAATTTTTACGAGCAGATTTTTGACAATCCCTTTTGGGATGAATTTAGTGTTATCCGCCATTTCTATAACCATATCGATTGGCTCAAGTTTTCCTATTCCTAAGCGTTAAACATGAAAAAAGCATAATGCTAATGCTAGCTCCTAGGTCAGCCAAAGCATTGTTAAAATCAAACCGTCCGATAGAGCAAGGAAGAATAAAACCTCATGGATCATTTTCTTTTAAAGGTAGGTGATTTTGTAGAAGAGCTGAGCATCTAGAATTCATCCTAACTTCATTATCTTCTTCGGTTAATTGCTTAGTGGCCACCAAATCTTTCATGTATTTAGGATAATAATCCGTCTGTCTAAATTCCTTAAGGAGGTGCCGATTTATCTTGATTTTCTTTAAGCTCTCCATGGTCTCATGAACTAAGGCTTCCTCGGCATGTTGTTTTAATCGATTAGGAAAAGGGATTGGTGGTACGTAAGGTTTGATATAGTGGTTTATCGTCTGTTCTGGTAGGTTTGTTTTTAATTCAGGAATAACCTTGGAAGTTTTTAATTTATTGCTTTTAGATTTTTTGTCGTCTGAAAATCCAGAATTAGCAGAAAAATACTCAAGTTCTTTGGGAGAGTAATAAAATGGTGTGTACAAAGGTGTTCCGTTATTAGCGAAGATCATTTTACATTCTTTGAGTTTTGCTACCTTTATTTCTACTTCAGCGGTTAAGGTTTTCACCTGATTTTCATGTTTTTAGATGATTCTATCGTGATCAATTCAGCTTTTCTCAGTGTCTTGACAAAAAGTTTTCAGCCATTCATCTTGTTTTGCTTGTCTTTTGGCAGCTCCTTCCATATACTTATTAATTGTTTCGACCAAGTTTGGTCTCTTTTCTCCAAACGGTGTTTGATTATCTGTACGAGTGTAGTATCCCGGTGGACCTACACAAAACTTGGCTCCATTACTTCCGTTGAAAGGAGTGGGGTGCCCAAATTCACCATATTTGACCTCATCCATCTATCTGACTTCTTCGTTGAGAGGACATTCTTTTTCAAGGTGAAGTCATTCACAAATTTGACATCTAACTTAGATTGCATGAACATTTTCTTTTAGCTTCTTTATATCGCGTCCCAAGTTATCCAGTTTACTTATGACTGTAACAAGTCCATCAGTATCACTACTGCTGCTAATGTTCCTGCTTGATGTCCTATCGTGCAACTTTTGAGAGTGATCAGCCATAGTTTGTATTGCCGTTAAAGCTTGAGTTGATGTCATCCTAGGAATTGGTCCCTGCGAATCAAGTAATTGACGGTTCATAGTGTTTAAACCTTTATAAAAGATGTTTACCTTTTGATGGCTTTTTATGTCGTGGGTTGGGAACTTATACAACAACTTATTATACCGTTCCCAAGCTTGGTACAATGATTCGTCGCTTTCTTACTTGAAGTTGTGGATGTCTTCAAGCTGTTCAGCGGTCTTGGATGGTGGACAATACTTTTGGATAAAGGCCTTTTTAAGGAGGTCCCAAGTGTTGACAGCTCCTGGAGTGAGTCTATCCACCCATCTTTTAGCGGATCCAGTAAGAGCGAACGGGAACACACGTAGTAGTATTGCGTCTTGTGATACTCTGAGAATATTGAACAAACTTACTATGTTGACGACTCGATCAATATGATTGTGGGCATCCTCATTCTTATTCTGGGAAAAGGCGTCTTCCCTTAATTCTCGCATGAATTGACTCTTGATCTCAAAGTTGACATTGCCTCCGATTTCTGGTTTAACCACGCCCGATGCCTGGTTTTCTCATGATAATGCTAAGTATTGTTCCATGATGAGAATATTAATGTCTACTCGGACAATAGTTCCTGTAATTAATACTAATTTTTAGCTCCCCGACAGCGACGCCAAAAACTTGATGCGTATTTTATTTTAAAATATATTTATTTAAGTTTTAAATTTCTAAAACTCGATTCACCTGACAAATGCACTAACGGGCAGAGAACCTGATCGTGAGTAGTGTAGAGATGGTAAATTCGAGGTCGTCCCAAGAGCTAAGTGTCAATTAGTTTTAATTTAAATTGTCACGTTTGAAAATGATTTGAAGTTGATTTATGAAAATAATAGGAAAGTAAATTGCGAAAAGTAAAAGTAATAGAAGATATCAGAG
This sequence comes from Tanacetum coccineum, assembly GCA_026074375.1. Classification (NCBI taxonomy): domain Eukaryota; kingdom Viridiplantae; phylum Streptophyta; class Magnoliopsida; order Asterales; family Asteraceae; genus Tanacetum; species Tanacetum coccineum. The sequence goes on from BQNB010116230.1 coordinate 16,990, forward strand.
AGATAGGCGTGCTAGCCTAGCCAATTCATTACTACCGTTATAACTATGTTTTCCTGTGCAATGTTACACCATGGTTTCATTGGTGGTTTCTAAAGTCGACAGACCTGAATAGGTATCTTTAGTCTGCCCTATAATTCCTGCGATCCTGAATCCCCTGAAAGTCACAAAGGTAGGGCAACCAGGTCATAGTGATTAATCCCAACTATCCCAAGAACTAGTCTAATAACCTATACAGATTATTAACCCTCTCTAAAAGAGTTCCTATGTTTTTTTAAGTATATTAAGTGATAGAGGCAGTAACCTAGTCAGTTCTTACACTAGGGATAGGGTCCCAAACCTACCCTAGTACCCTGCTAATCCCACGTTCAATTGGTAATCTAATAACATGATTAACATGATCTAAACCACCCATAATACTACCAAAACCCAGGGTTACACGATAGTCAAAGGATATCCAATGAAACCATAATCTAACAAGAAACAAACATTATAGTGATAGTAGATTCATGACTAGGCCAACACTTGAAGTGCTTAGCTGCTCATAGCAACAACATAGCAAGAATTAATAAAGGTAATCTTGGATTAAAAACTCATAACTCTTACAGATGCGATTTATGAACGATTAAATACAAAAGTAAGTTAAGTGTGATCTCCCTTGGACTTCTGGTGGAATTCTTCGAGGTATAGAAGCCTTGGTCGCTTCTTAGAGCTGTGGTGGAATGGTTGATGCTGAATTGTCTGAATGAGGCCTCTATTTATAGATTTCGAATATGTTACGGCGTAACCTTTTAAAGGTTTATGCCGTAAAATGCTGACGCGTACTTTCCATCTTGCAAGCTTAAAAGATGTTACGGCGTAATAAAGTGTCCATGTTACGCCGTAATGCTGACTCGGATGACTCAGCCTTCCAAAATAATAATGTTACGGCGTAAACCTTGCGTGTGGTTACGCCGTAATGTTGTTGGATGACATGTCTTGCCTTGAATAGGTTACAGCGTCACACTATCGTAGGGGTTACGCCGTAAAGTCTCGTAAGAATCTGTGTTTTCTTTGTTTTTTGGTCTATTTCCCGTGTTTCTTGCCATATACTTGCATTTTATGTGAAAACAACTAAATAACCATAAATGTATCAAATTCAAGTATTTGTAAGGCAATTGCACGTATTTTTGTGGGGAAATTGACACTAAAAAGTATCACATATTTAATGTTATGAATATGATATCGAAATTGCTCCAAACGATCACAACATCACTCGAATACACCGAATTTCACTCTCTTCAATCTCAATAATGCAACAAACACGAACTCGATCACTCTTAATCTCTAATGGCGTATGATACCACTTGTTAGGTCTTGATTTAGCTTGAATCACACGATATTGAACGATATTGAATAGAGAGAATTAATAGAGGAAGGAAAGTCTTAACTACCTAACGATGATTAGGTGGCTATTTATAGGAAAGGGAGGTTGGATTCCCTTCCTTTATTTTCCTAATTATTGCAATCTAATCCCTAGTCTTTGGATAATATGCTATTTTTCACTTTTAGCATATTTCTCCTTATTACAAACTACTTTCTACTTTATAAAATAAAGACTAAACACTAATTATAAATAAAACCACTTAAAGTATCATAATTGACACTTTTATGATCCTAACAGTCTAAAAGCTCTTGATGAAGGTTACTCTAGCAAGAAATATGTTAGGAAGTTTAGGGCTCTACATCCTAAATGGAGAGCAAAGGTCACGGCGATTGAAGAGTCAAAAGACTTGACATCACTATCTCTTGATGAACTCATCGAGAACCTTAAAGTTCACGAGATGATCATCAAGAAAGATTCCGAAATAGTCAAATCTAAAGGAGATAGGAGATCTCTTACTTTAAAAGCTAAAAAGGAATCTAGTGATGAAGAATGTTCGACTTCTGAAAGTGAAGACGAAGAGTACGCCATGGCGGTTAGAGACTTCAAGAGAAGAGTAAGACTCGTAAGACAACCACAAAATGATAAAAAGACATTCCAAAGAAGCAGAGATGACGAGAACGGAAAAAGTGATAGGAAATGTTTTAGATGCGGTGATCCAAATCATCTTATTAGAGAAAGTCCAAAACCACCAAAAGACAAGAACCAAAGTGCATTTGTCAGAGGTTCTTGGAGTGATAGTGGTGAGGAAGATGATGAAAAGGCTAAAGACGAAACATGTGTCATGGCTCAAGCATCTAATGAGGTATGTTTCGAAACCTCCTATTTTAGTGATGAAAAATCATCAATAAATGACTTTACCATAGATAGTGAGTATGATAGATTATGCAAGATGAGTCTAAAAATAAACTAAGAACAAACAATTAAAAAATGTTAGAATGATATTGTGAAAATAAGAAATCAGTAATTAAAAGAAAAGCTGTCTAAACTTAAGAAAAACAAGGGAGTTAATCTTGAATGTGCAAAGTGTCAAATACTTAAAATCGACAACGAAAAACTCAAAGAGGAAGCTTTTAAGCTAACTCAATTTGAAAAGAGTACACATTCTTTAAATAAAATATTAAGTAATCAAAAACTCTCCGGAGATAAATCGAGTCTAGGGTTTAATTCATTTGAAGCATCATCTAGCGAGACTAAGGAAATAAAATTTGTAAAACCTCAGAATAAGACGTCCATTGGTGGCGTCCCCCAAAGCAAGATGGCGCCCCCCCCCCCCATAAGCATAGAGGCCCCCAATGCATATTGAGGGGACCGCCTGTCTGTTCACTAGATGTTGAAAAATATGTATCTTTTCAAAAATCCATTTTGGGTCCTAGACCAAAACATATAATGGTAAACAATGTTAAAATTCCTGTTGCTAGTGATAATGAAGTTAAACAATTTTATAAACCATCGTTAAAACCTAGAGTTGGATTTTCTAAATCAAACTTTAGGTCAAAAAGTCCACCTCCTAAGAGAGTCAACAATGCTTATCCTCGTTCTAAGACACCACAACCAAAAAGAAATGTTAGTCGATAAAAACAACCTCATGGATATTCCTGTTACTTTGGAATAACTTTCAAACCTGTCAAAATTGACTTGCCATTGGGGATTGTGTCCTCCCTATTTTTTCCACATCTTAATCAAATGCAACAAATACAAGGGATGTTTGGCACTAACAACTTTAGACCCATGAGATATTAGGGACCAAATGTTTGAATTGATGTCTTATATAATTAGATATGTCTTGGAGTTTACTTGGAAATCGATGAGTGGATAAAAGATAGCGAATGCTTAAAACACATGACGGGCAACCAAAAGCTCTTTTCAACCTACAAGGCATACAATAGAGGTAACATCATTTTTGGTAGCAATCTTTCGTGGTAACATCATTGGCAAAGGTACGATTTCTAATGACTCTCTCAATATATATAATGTAGAACATATAGATAACTTAAGATTTAACTTGTTAAGTGTAGGTCAAATATGTGATAATAAATGTAAAGTAACTTTCTCTAGACATGACAGTGAAATCACTAAGGATGGTAAGGTTATAGGTAGAGTGTTATAACCAAGATACACTTTCACTTTACCATTATGACCAAGAAAACAAGTTGAGAGATGATAAGAATTTTAGAGAGAAGTTAGCAAGAGAAAGTAGAGAGAAGAAAAAGAGAGGTTGAATTCTTACAAATGTGGAATGATACAAATGAGAACCAACACCCTCTCCACACTTGGAGGGCGGTATTTATACCACTTAATGGGCCGGCCTTGTAAGGCTTGTTGGGCCGTGGTTTAATGTCTTGGGCCGGGCTCGAGATTACAATGGACCTTAGTCCGGAACTAGTACAAGATTAGATTACGTGCACGAGCTTGTTTACCCTTCTAGCCTATTACAACATACATGAGATAAAGACTGAGATTAATAATATAATTTGAGGCTAACAATATCCCCTTAAGCTTGGTTTCTAAGAGATTCCAAGCTTTCATGTTAGACTCGTTATCTTGAGGCCAACAATCTCCGTCCTTGACTCAGCATTATAGCCCTTCTTAGTAAGGCTTTGACCCTACTACAGCGCTTCGCTTCCTCGAAGCGAGGCTTCCTGCAGATTCTGAGCTTCCATGTTTACAGACATATTTAAGGCTAACAATCTCCCCTAATGTGTGGTCTTCAAATTCCTAAGGTAAGATCTTGAATCTTGCATCCTTAGACTTGTTGAGATTGCTTTGTCATTGAGTTCTTGAGTCTTTGGTCTTTATTATGTTGTAGGCTTGTTCCTTCATGCTGTGTGATCTTTGATTTTGAGCCTTTGTCATTGTCTTTTGACTTCGTCTTTACATCCGAGATCTTTAAATATTTATCCTTCAGTCTTGATCGTCTTTGCCACATTGCGATCTTGTGTCTTGACTAACATGCTCATACTTTGCATCTTCTTGAAAGCTCTCTAATAAT
>BQNB010116232.1:0-21400 GCA_026074375.1 Tanacetum coccineum
AGCAGTACTAACTAGAACTGGTAAAATTCCAGTTAGTACTGCTAGAGCTAGTGATAAAGTGTAAAATACACATATCCGTTTGTACTTAAAGTAGCCCAATTAAACCCAAAATAGACCAAAAATGGCAAACATATGCTTGTATTTGTGTTTTGTGTATGCAGGTACGGATAAATCAGAAATCACAAAAAAACCATCAAAAACAAGCAAGCACGGACACGAGAACGAAAGAGTTTACAAAAGCTGGAAGCAAAGCCAGGAAAAGTCAAACCCTCAGTCAAAGTGGTCAAATCATGGTCAACAAAAGTCAACAAGACCCAAAATATTCCATTTAAGCCCCTCAACTTTCAGAAAAGTCCATAAATGGTCCCTAAGCCTAAATGGGCCTCACCCGGATTCATAAGCCCAAACCTTAGCCCATTCACTCTTTTTTATAAACCACAAGGATTGAAATTTCAATTTACAAAAATCTTTTACACTAACACCTTTATAAACCTCCACAAGGACCATTTGTGCCACTTTTCCAATGTTTAAAACGATTTTACCTTAAAACAGTTAAAACAAGCGGGAAAACCCAAACACTATTCACCCATTGTTCCCAGTTTTCACCATAAGTAAATCAAGGGGCAAATGGAAATCAAAGGGTACGACAGTAAATTCAAAAGCTCCTTAACACAAATGAAGGGTCAAATCAGTCCTTATCAAGGGATTACTTAACCTCACTCAAGCTCTAGGCCAAGTCAGCTATGGAGAAAGCACACTTAGTGGTGGGATTTGGTGCTAAACTATAAACTCACTCACACATCTAACACAATGTCACATCAAAGAATGACACGCTGGCAATCCTCTATCACACACAAAATGATCAAACGGCTCAAAAACATTTGGCAATGATTGGAAGAATGGAAGGTGGGGTGAGACCTTGAGCATAACTCTGTCTCCAACTTCGAACTCCATCGGCTTTCGCTTCCGATCAGCGTAGCTCTTTTGTCGGTCCTGTGCCGCTTGCATCCTTTGCTTGATCAGGACGATCTTTTCTGTTGTTTCTTGGATTAATTCTGGACCAGTCAGTTGGGCTTCCCCAACCTCGGCCCAGCATATTGGTGATCGACATTTTTGACCATACAGTGCCCTATATTTTTGTTTGAACGAATCTTCTCATTTAAACTCTCAATTATTAAGCTATTGTTACTAATAAGCTCTTATAAGCTCAACAGCTCTCATAAGTCTTTAAGCTTATGATTTGAGCTTAACTCAACCTTAATCATACTTGAATCAAATTACCAGCTTAAATTACCTTAACTTGTGGATGAAAGCTTTTGGAAGGGGAGCTTAAAATGGATGAGCTCCCAAGGACTTAAACTAGCTTATTCACATGAATAAGCTAGAGCTTGTAGCAGCTTGATTGTGTGTAAGCTTCTGTTTAGCTGAAGCTAAGGGTTAGTTTTCAGTACTCTTGTTCTTTAATTCATAGTTTAGATTTGTTTAAAATTTGCTTAATAGTTTATATGCTTTTATGCTTATTAGTCTCATTAGTCATAAACTTGCATCTGTTTTCTTAGCTTTTTAATTATAGTAATTAGATTTCTTAAATTCAGTCATCCAAACATAAAAACACCAAAAATAGTAGTATAACTTGAGAATTTTAAGTTTTAGCTAGATTCAGTTATTAATTCATGTTAATTATGCTTATTGTTAACTATTAAATATCTGGTAGTGATAAATTGTCCAATAGATTTCATTTCCTAAGCTTTTTCAAAAACTGTCAATAGGTAAAGGAGTGTTTGGCATAACTCACTTTGACCCTAAAAAGTCAAAGTGAGTCTTGGTTTGGACTAAAGATAGTTGTTAAGTCATTAGAGATTAGTTAAAAATGAGTTTTCAAAAGTTAGATGTGAGATTTGATCAAATTAGGAGTTAAAATTTGTGTTTTAGCACCAGGGTACTTAGTAGTTTGGATTTTATAGCTTAATATTGATCTTAGCTCTTTGAGCTTTTGTTAGTGTTTGCATTGTGTTTGTAAACACTCACTAAGAGTGTTTTAGTGCAGGCTTACCCCTTAGGTAACCTGCACTATTGTTTTGCACTTGTGCAAAGTGCATCAGCAGGAACCAAGTTGTTCCTGCTGTCACCTCTAGCTTAAATTTTTAGCTAGGTAATCATAGATTTTAGTTTCTAAGGTTAGAGTAGGATTAAGATTAAGTATAAATTAATTCATTTTAAGACTAATTTTCAGTTTCCAAGCTTATTTACTGTAGAACATTTGCTTTTAAAAGTTACTAAAAAAACCAAAAACACCAAAAACAGTAGGAATAAAGTTAGTTTTTAATCTTTGATTTTACTCATCATTAAGTGTTTTAAGTGTATTTAGCTTATCATTTCTAGATAGTAGACATCTTAAGCCTTATAGAACAGCTTTTGCTTTCAAAATTAAGCTTAGTTTGTGCTTGTGCATAGTGCATCAGCAGGAACACTAGCAGTTCTTGCTGTCACTTTTGTTTACACTTTTAGCTAGGTAATCCTAGGATTTAGGTTTTAAAATTCAAGAAGGTTATAGAGTAGTTAAAGCTTAACATAGATTAGGATCTAGTTCTCATTTTGTAGCTTATTTCATTGCTTAATTTTGCTGTAAAAAGTCACTTAAAAATCAAAAACACCAAAAACAGTAGGTTAAATATTTAGTTTCTAAAAATCTGAATTCTAGCTTAAGGTAGTAGTTTTTATTGTTTAAATAGCTAGTTTATAAGTAGCTTTATTAGTTTTTAGAAGCTCATAATCTAGATTTGTTTTTTTTGAGTTTTTTAGCTTAATTTGATTTTGTGCATTTTAGCTTAATTCCTGAGTTAGCCATTTTCATAATCATTTTCAATAGCTTTAAAGTGTTTCCAGCTTTTGTTTCTTTTCTCAATTAGTTTAAGCACATCTTAGGGAGTTTAGAACAGCTTTTAGATTTTACTTTAAGCTTATTTTGAGCTTTTTACAGCTTATTTAGCAGAAACCAAGGAAACCCTTAGTTTCTGTAAACAGCTTAATAATAAGCTGTTTAAGAGCTTATTAGTGGGTTTCAGACCATAGTGCTTTTGTTAAAGTTGTTCTCTCCAGCTTTTTCTACAACTTTGCTTCTTTAAGTTTTTCATTTTAAGCATTTTAAAATTCAAATGCTTAGTGTAACTTTTAATTTTCATTGTTAATCCCTCCGTTAGCTAGTTAGTTTCTCAGTTAGTTCTTCTCTCTTTGCACCATTAGTCCTTAGTTAAGTATTAATTAGTTTAATTAAGTTTTTAAATAGTAATTAGGGTTTAGTTTTTAATAAGTTTAATTAAAGTTTTATAAAAAGTGAAAAATTAGGGCTTTTATTTTTATAAAATTTCTGCACATTTTCTTTATTTAGTGTAATTTTCATAAAATTTTTAGGATTTTATTTTTTATAGTTTTATTATTTTTATAGTTTTTAATTAGTTTAAATTTTAGAAAAATCATATCTTTTAATCTAAAAAGCCAAAAATAGTAATTCTTTTTTCTAAAATTTTATTTTTACTTATTTTACTTAGGAAAAATATAATTTCAATTATTTTCTATTTTTTTTATTTTTAGGATTTAATTAGAATTAAATAGTTTTTAATTGATAAAAAATTCAAAAATAATCTAAAAAATATTTTTATTTTTCTTAAAATTTTCTTTTATCCTAATTTAGGTGTAGAAAATTAGTTTGCAATCTTAGGGTTTAATTTTAGTCTATTTGCTTAATCGTCGTGTTTTATTTGTTTCCCGTATTTGTTTAATTGTTTAATTGCCTTTAATTGTTCAATTTTAATTGTTGCTTTTTATTTAGTAGATATAGATTATCAAAAATATCTTTGCTTCATTCAAATCAGAATCCAAGCTTAAACGAGGTTTCAATTTCACTAGTCGTTGGGGAAACGACCCGGGTGATCATATTTACCCGGTTAAATATACGTATTATATATTATATTATATATATTTTTGAGAGTGAATTTTCCTTAGGGAATTTTCTTAATTGCTCTTAAGTCTTAATCATTTAATCAGAGATTGTGATTTCCATGAGAAGAGGATGGCTAGAAAAGCTGAGTTAAACATTGGGTGGAACAAAAAGTCTAGTGAAAGGGAGATAAGGCAAACTTGGAACAATGTGCAAAGAGTGAATAAACAAAACCAATTTATTCCTTCAGCAGTACTAACTAGAACTGGCAAAATTCCAGTTAATACTGCTAGAACTAGCGGTACTAAAAATGTTAGTACTGCTAGGCAAAGTTTTAACAGACAGGCAGTACTAACTAGTACTACTATGAAAGTTAATACTCTTAAGCCCATTGTGAATAGAGTTAGACCAGCAAATGTTTTTCACAAAACTCATTCACTATCATCAAGACCTTTCAAAAAGACAACAGTACTTAGCACAAATTTTTCAAAACAAAAAGTTAATACTGCTAAGATAAATGTAGTTAGTGCTGTTGGAGGAAAAAGGGAAACTGCTGTTAAGTCCTCAGCAGGTTGTAATTGGAGACCACAAAGATACAACTGGCACAATATCTCCAAATACAATGGTGGATCCTATCTTAGAAATTGTCACACTTTCAAAGATCCACTAGGCAGACTCAAGCCCAAATAGACTTGGGTCCCTAAGAGAATCTAATCTCTTTCATTTGATGTGCAGGACTATCCACATAGAGCTTTAAAGAATAAAGGAATTGTTTATAGTGGTTGTTCCAGGCACATGACTGGAAACAAGGCCTACCTTGCTGAATTTCAAGACTTTAATGGTGGCCATGTTGCTTTTAGAGGTAGTAAAGGTTACATCACTGGTAAAGGTAAAATAAAAACTGGTAAGTTAGATTTTGAGGATGTGTGCTTTGTGAAAGAACTTCAGCATTTCAATCTCTTTTCCGTGTCACAAATGTGTGACAAAAAGAACAAGGTTTTGTCTACTAACTCTGAATGTCTTGTTTTGTCTCCTGAATTTAAGTTACCTGATAAAAATCAAGTATTACTTAAAATCCCCATACAAAACAATATGTACAGTTTCAATTAAGAAAACATTGTTCCTTCAGGAGGATTGGCTTGTTTAATTGCAAAGGCCACAACTGATGAATCTAAAAAATGGCATAGGAGGTTGGGTCATGTTAATTTCAAAAACATAAACAAACTTGTAAAGGGAAACCTTGTAAGAGGTTTACCTTCAAAGATTTTTCAAAATGACCACACTTGTGTTGTTGTTAGAAAGGAAAGCAACACAAGGCCTCCTGTAAGGCCAAATTAGTAAGCTCTATTAGCCACTCCTTATAACTTCTTCATATGGATTTGTTTGGACCTACATCTGTAAGGAGCTTAAACCATAAGACCTATTGCCTAGTTATCACTGATGATTTTAGCAGGTTTAGTTGGGTGTTTTTCTTAAGAACTAAGGATGAAACTAGTGGAATCCTTAAGGACTTTATAAGACAAATTAAGAACCAATTGAATCAAAAAGTTAAAACTATTAGATGTGATAATGGTACAGAATTTAAGAACAAGGATGTTATTGAATTCTATGGGTCAAAAGGGATCAAGAGGGAATATAGTAATGCCAGAACTCCACAACAAAATGGAGTTGCTGAAAGAAAGAACATGACCCTTATTGAGGCTGCTAGGACCATGCTTGCAGATTCATTTTTACCTAACACTTTTTGGGCTGAAGCAGTTAGTACTGCTTGTTATGTTCTAAATAGGGTATTAGTGACCAAGCCTCATAATAAGACACCTTATGAACTTTTAACTGGTAAGATACCAATTATAAGTTATATAAGACCTTTTGGGTGCCATGTAACCATCTTGAATACCATTGACCACCTGGGCAAGTTTGCTGGAAAATCAGATGAAGGGTTTTTAGTTGGGTATTCTCTACAAAGCAAGGCTTTTAGAGTATACAATTTAGAAACCAAAAGAGTTGAAGAAAACCTGCACATCACCTTCTTAGAGAACAAACCAAATGTTGCAGGGAAAGGACCAACTTGGCTTTTTGATCTTGATTATTTAACTGATTCTATGAATTATCATCCTGTTAGATCAGAGAATCAAGCTAACCTACATGCAGGTCAACAAGAAGCTAACCAAAATGCAGGTACAGAAGACATTATTGATGCAGGGGATTCTGAAAAAGAGGATGAATCTGCTCAAGACTGCTTTGTACTGCCAATATGGCCTTCTTATTCTTCAACAATCACTCCTGATTTAAAGACAGATGAGGACAGATGCAAGCCAAAGAGAGAAGGTCCAAGAGAGGAAGAACAAGTCTTTTTGGATGAACTTAAAAGACTTAAGAGGCAAGAAAAGGATGCTAATAAGGTAGTTGAAGTTCTCAGGAAGGAGTTTGCACAAGAAACTAAGAATTTGGTTATACAAGCAGGAGCTGCTAAGGCTAGCAGTACTAACATTTTTAGTATTGTTAGCACACCAGCTAAAGCTAGCAGTACTAACCTAGTTAATACTGTTAGTACATCAGTTAGTACTGCCAGTCCTCATGATGGACTATCTCTCTCTGATCCAACCAATCCTGAACAAGATGATTCAGAAATACCTCCACTTGAGGACATTTATCAAAATTCTACTGATGGTATTTTTACTAATTCATCTTATGATGATGAGGGTGCAGTGGCTGACTTCACAAACTTGGAAACTGTTGTGAATGTTAGTCCTATTCCCACATCAAGGATTATCTCTTCTCATCCTTCAGCTCTTATTCTAGGAGATCCAACCTCAGCAGTTCAAACAAGAAGCAAAGTGAATAAAAGTTCTGGAGCACATGCTTTTGTTAGCTATGTTCAAAAGCAAAGGAGAAATAATCATAAGGACTTCCAGCATTGTTTATTTGCTTGTTTCCTGTCTCAAAATGAACCCAAGAAGATTTCAGAAGCACTTGAAGATGAAAGTTGGGTTGATGCTATGCAAGAAGAATTGCTGCAGTTCAAGATATAGAAAGTTTGGATACTTGTAGATTTGCCTTTTGGGAAGAAGGCTATTGGCACAAAGTGGGTTTATCAAAATAAGAAGGATGAGAGAGGAGTTGTTGTCAGAAATAAAGCAAGGTTAGTTGCTCAGGGACATAGGCAAGAGGAAGGGATAGATTATGATGAGGTTTTTGCTCCTGTGGCAAGGATTGAAGCCATTAGGATCTTTTTAGCCTTTGCCTCTTACATGGGCTTCATAGTCTATCAAATGGATGTGAAAAGTGCCTTCCTTTATGGCAAAATTGATGAGGAGGTATATGTGTCTCAACCACCAGGTTTTCTAGATCCTAAATATCCTCAGAAGGTCTACAAAGTGGTAAAAGCTCTCTATGGGTTACACCAAGCTCCCAGAGCCTGGTATGCTACTTTATCTACTTTCTTGTTGAAGAATGGATACAGAAGAGGAACCATTGACAAAACTCTCTTCATAAAGAAGGACAAACATGATATCATACTAGTTCAAGTTTATGTGGATGATATCATCTTTGGGTCTACAAAGAAATCTTGGTGTGATGAATTTGAGGCATTAATGAAGAGTAGATTTCAGATGAGTTCAATGGGAGAGCTCACTTTCTTTCTTGGATTACAAGTCAAACAGAAAGCAGATGGTATCTTTATAAGTCAGGATAAATATGTTGCAGAAATCCTGAAGAAGTTTGACTTTGCAAATGTTAAGACTGCTAGTACACCTATTGAGACTCAGAAGCCTTTAGTCAAGGATGAGGAAGCCAGTGATGTGGATGTCCATCTTTATAGGTCCATGATTGGTTCTTTAATGTACTTGACTGCTTCTAGGCCTGATATTATGTTTGCAGTCTGTGCTTGTTCTAGGTTTCAGGTCACTCCAAAGTCCTCCCATCTAAGTGCTGTCAAGAGAATTTTTAGGTATCTAAAGGGCAAACCCAAACTGGGTCTTTGGTATCCTAGAGTGTCCTCATTTGACCTGGAATCCTACTCAGATAGTGACTATGCTGGAGCAAATCTTGACAGGAAATCCACAACAGGAGGTTGTCAATTTCTTGGCAGGAGACTATTTCTTGCAATGCAAAAAGTAGACCATAGTGGCTACTCTACTAACAAGAGCAGAAATGTTGCTGTTTTTGCAAGTTTTATGGACTCAACAATCAAATGAAGACTATGGGTCAACCTCATGAGACACAAAGATCCTACATTGATAATGAAAGCACATTATAGCATGTAAAGAATCAGTATATCATTCGCATAACAAAGCATATTGCTATTAGCACCACATTATAAGAGATTCTTATGAGAAGAAACTTATCCATGTGCTATAAAACCACACTAGATGACAATTAGCTGATCTACTAACCAAGGCATTTGAATTTAGCAGGTTTCTAGTTCTTGTTGTTTCTATTGGGATGGATAAATCCGTAAGCGCCTTGGTTTAAAGGGAGGAAATATTATGTGTTGTATAGTTTGTATCAGTGTTACTAGCAGAAAACTTGTTAACCATAGTGATGCATTTCCATAGGTTGTGATAGATTAGAGAGTCCATTGAGAAGATTTATTGAATGTTACTGAAAGCACTCCCTGTTACCTACATTAGATCAATACTTTGTTGGGACGAAGATTACTGACATGAGCAAAGTTAGTACCGAGGGAAAAGGTTTTGTACCGCAATAGAGACTTTTGAAGAAAAAATACCGCTAAGGTACAAAGTGTAAATTGAAACGTTTTTCCTTGAAATTAGGATCTCCTAAACCAATAATAACCCATCTCAATTGCACAGTTCCTTACGCAATCTCTCTCCAATACTCTCATATATACAAGCCCTAATATCTCTCTTAACGACGATCACACTTTCGACTACAATGACTGTTCTTGATTCATGTCCTAAGCACAACATGGTCAGGATCTGAAGAAAGTCTGAAGAATGCAAGTTTCACCGAGATCATTGATTTCTTACGCGAAAGTTCCATTTATCATGCTCTCACTGTAAGTCTAGTATTTTCTACTACATTTGTTGAACAGTTTTGGACGTCTGCTAAATCCAAAATAATCAACAATGTTAGGCACATTACTGCCAAAGTAGCTGGCAAGCCTGTGTCTATCTATGAGGCATCAATAATGTAAGTGATCTTCTTACTGATGATGCCAATGGGATAGACTCATTACCCCAATCAGGCTATATTTTATGCTATACAACTTAATGGGTAATGAAGGGGATTTTAACAGGTGTTAACATTTAATAAAGCTTGATTTCACCCCAATGGAGGTTTTTCTTCATACAACGAATCATTGTCGAGTTCAAAAGTACCTCTTGGATACAAAATCCTACTAATAATGCCACTGCTGTCATTTGCTTACATCCTAATCAGAAAGTATAATTTTTCTAAATTAATTTTTGATGGATGCTTTTAGATCTTAAAAAGTAAGTATTGTTCATGTCCCCACATTTTTATTTCCATCTTTTTAGATAAACAACTAGCTAATGTACCCTGTACCTTTAGATCATTTTCCTGTAAATGCTTTAACAAGTAAGGTCTTTTCATTCATGATTAAAAAGGGTAAACATTTCTCAGGGAAAGTCACCCCTTTATTTGCTTCTATGTTGGTACAACCAACTGAATGAGGTGCTCCTTCAGAAAGACCATCTGAAGTACAACCTACATCCTCTCCTGCTCACACTAGTGAAGTACCTATTGAGCCACAGACTGACTCATCTCCTGCTCACACTAGTGAAGTACCTATTGAGCCACAGACTGACCCATCCCCTAGACCTTCACCTTCTACTATCATTCCTGATTCTATTCTAGAAAATTCTGGTGGGAATCTTGGAGGTCATTCATCTAGTAATAAATCCCTTTCAGGGAATGAGGGTGAAATGACACTCCAAAGTGTCTATGATCTTTGTCTCTCTTTATTGCTCAAGTTTTAGATCAAGCCAAAGAAATACAACACTTGAAGACTCAGATCAAAAAGTCTCAAAGAAGCAAGCTAAACCTTTAATCAAACACCACAAAGGATGGATCAAAGTTCCCCATTAAAAAAAAGATTGGCATATAAATAGATCTTTCTCAAAGAACAAATAGGTGCACAAAGAGTCTGTACTAAACTGGGGAGAAGTTTGCTAAAGGTGACCCTGAGTCCAAAGAAGATCCTCTATTTGATGAGATTCCTTAGGATTACACTTGATATATGGAAACAAAGAATGCTCAATATATTGGGAGGACAAGAGATATAGTAGCGTGAATAAAAGGAAATGAATGAAATATACTTAGTACTGGAAGAATGTACTTATTACTGACAAGGTTAAAGTTAGTACGAGACAAGGAGAAAGTTATACTGACAAGGAGAAAGTTAGTATTGACAGACCAATAGTTAGTACTTACGTATCTAAAGTTAGTACTGACAGGCAATTGAAGGTATTAAATGAGCAAATTGAAAGTACTGATAGCAAAGGAAAAGGTACTAAGATCATACTGAAGAAGGAAGTGCTACTCAAGCCACTCAAACACCTACTTCTACAATATTTGGAGATGAATAAACATAGCTAAGGTTCTTCACAACATGATATCAAGCCAAAGCGTTTCTAGAGAAGAAGAGAAATGTGTAGATTAGAAGGATAATGCAGAAACTGATAGACCTAGGCCTACTTCTACAAAGATCACTCTTACATTTAAAGCCTCTTTCCAAAAAATGATCCAAAAGACAAAGTAAAGAAGAAAAAAAGAAGAGGAGGATGAATCTTAAAGTGAATCCGATTGTATTCCTAAAAGCTGTAGAGAAGTTTAAACAGCTTGAAGTGAAAGAAGAGATGGCTAGGAAATACAAGAAGAGTGGGGAGGATGAAGAAGAAAGAACAAAATAGCTGAAGAAAAAGTCACCAATGAAGCTCTCATAAGAAATTATGATGATATAAAGGCAAGAATTGAGGCAGATAGACTTCTTGCTGAGAAGCTTCAAGAAGAAGAAAGAGAGCAATTTACAATAGAAGAAAGAGCAAAGTTCCTTCATGACACAATTGCTGCTCAAAGAAAATTCCTTGCTCAACAAAGATCAGAAGCTATCAGGAATAGACCACCTACCAAGAATCAACCTAAGAAATCAAATGATGACCTACTTGAAGCATGTAGGAAACTTCAAGCATTCTGAATTGAAAACCAAGAAGTTTGAGGAAATACAATCTTGTATAAAAGATAAAGAGGTCAGGATGAAGATTTCATTTCTATTGGGCGCTGAAGACGAAAGACTGATCCAAAGGATGAAAATTTTTGAAAAAAAGGAATTGATTCCATCTAAATAATGAAATGTCAAGTGAGGAGAGTAAAGAAGAAGTCAAGGAGGAAAATAAAGAAGAAGAAAGTACCAGAAAGAGAAAACTTGGTACTAGGAAAAAGATGAAGTCAAGAAAAAGAAGATTCATACAAAACACTTCTGAAGATGATAGTGAGAAAGAGAATGATGAGCTGAGATTACATTTAACAATAGCTCCAGATGAGGAAAAAGAAGTGGATTATGAAATACTTGACAGGAAATATCCTATCAAAGACATGAAAACACAGAAGTGTCTTGGAACTAAACCACAGATGATAAAAGCGAACCATTAGATGGAGATAAATCAAAATGTGGTTCGATTAGAAGCAATGGACAAAAAGATTCTTTAGTACTATTGATGAGGGTGTTAGTCCATATTTGATAGATGAAGATTTAATTCTGTGTATCAACTGGTAAAGGACAGATATCAATAAAGATACCTGAAGTTTCGATAGAGTACTTTGTCGAGATTTGATGGTTATGTTCAATCTAGATGATGAAGATAAGTTTTGAAACTCTTAGCTAGATTAGAATATAGTGAGTTGGAAGCTACATGGTTCTTTAGGGGTACATACTTTAGTGATTGAGGCAGGATTAGTCATTCATATGCTTGTAGAGAAGAAGTATCCTTTGAGAAAGAAAGTACTGTTGAAAATGCTGGAATTAAAAGTTTAGAATAAGAAGAAGACATTACTATGGCATTAGTGTAGAATAATTAACAAGAAGCAACTTGGAGATTAGAACCTGAAGACTCTGATGGAGATGAGAGGATCTATGAGTGTTGGTATCAAAACCACACAACAAATGTCATCATTCACCATGCTAATAGGCATAAGAACTGTCTAGTCCATAACCAACGTCTTGTGGTCAAGACTTCTCAAATCCAATTATAGTTGACAATTAACCAAATTGTAGGGTTCTCAACTCACCTTGCATCATTGTGAAAGAGTTTGGCTAGTCCAAGATCAAACATTTCTTGTAAGACTAATCAAATCTGTAATAAGCTGATAGTTTGCTAAAAACTATATGGTTTATCAATGCACCATGTTATGGCAATGAAGCATTGGCTAGTCCAAAATCAAACGGTAATTTGTAAAAGACAAATCAATCGAGTTGATGGTTGAGAGGTTTACCAAAACTTTATGGTAATAACTCACCATGTTTTTAAGATGAATCGTTAACCATCCCAGAGCAAACGGCTACTGAAAGGAGTATTAATATCCGTTAATGGCCTGGGTAGGTTGTCAAAAACCAAAGCCAACTTAGTTGGATTGTTGCTGAAAAGATGTTGCTGTGTTGCTGAGAAGACAAAGTTGCTGCTGAAGATGGATAGTGTTTAAAAGCTCAAGAAATGTTAAAAGTGTTTGGATACATCCTCTATGCGCTAAAGAAGATAAATCTGAAGAAACATGAAGTTAAAAGAGTTCAACATTCATGTTTAAGGGAGGATTGTTGGGAATTATGTTTTCCTAACTTAGTACCGACAGTATTAATAGTTAGTACTGATAGTTATAGTTAGTACTGACAGTACAAAATGTTAAGTACTGATCAGTTAGTTAGTACCGATAGTAGAAAATAGTTAGTACCGTTTAAGAGATATGTATGAGATATTTTAGGAAAAGATATGTACGCGTTTTGTAAGCCTGTTAGGGTTTATCCTTGGTCTATAAAAGGATCCCTCTTGGCATAGTTAGATATACGAACTCAAGATATCTCATAGCAAAATCATATCTCATAGTTAGTAATCTGTAACCATTCAAGGCAGATTAATAGAAATTATTATTTAGTTCTTCATTGTTTTTCTTAGTACTTGTGTTAAGATTCCGCATTAACACATAGTATTCATAATCAGTGTTTCTACATAGTCAACTGTATTTATACATCTTGGCTATCATCCTTAATAGGCTGCAGAGATCTATTCATAAGGGACTCATAGTAAATCAAATGGAAGTAAACGGCTTTATCACGCAACCTGGGGTAATATGTCAAGTCTTAGTTCAAACTTTATTTCATAAAGTTTAACGTAAATGATTTTGGTTTATTAGTTTGTGAAAATATCGTATCACTGTTCGGGCTATCATAATTCAGAGGTCATGTAGTAAATGTTTGAGGACCTAGGACACTTTAAATCGTAAATCCATCAACTCGTCAAAATGTCTACCCAAATGAAATCCCCTACACCTGAAATGTCCCTAGTACGAAATACGTTATAAAGTTTTAAATGAAAGATTTTTAATCTTTTTTAAGTTTCTTCAAAAGCTAGTAGATGATAAATTATGTTAAATATATAACATAATTATTTTTATAATGTTTCGATCGATGAATGAAACAATAAATGTGTCGGGTTTGAATAAAATCGAGTCTTATAATGTTTAAATATATTTTTGTTATTAAATATATAAATATTACATTTTATACCTTTGAGAATTTGATAATGGCAATATATACCCTTGGTATATATATTTTACAATTTAAAACCTCATTTATATTTTTAAAACATTTAACCCTTAAGTTTAAAGTATGGCAAAACATGCCCTTTACATGTTAAGTTTAGGAAAATACACTTTTGTCCCAAAAGTTTAATAGTTTTCAAAATGTTATGATATATACCCCCAAGGGTCATTTGAATTGCATTCTTAGTCCAAAAATCATATATTAGTAATTTGTAATCCAAAATATTCCAAAATATTTTGCAGCCATAAAGTTTAAGATACTAATTTAAAGATAGTTAGTATTATAAGACTTAAAGCTATGAAATGACTTAATTATCTCGAAAACTCAAAAATGGGTGTAGTTTTTGGGTTTTGAAATCATAACCGATGGGTTCTAGCTTTTTAGGTTTGTTTCTAAGGCTTTAAATAAAAATTATAAAAGCTTATTAGATTAGGCTTATGGCTTTTAGCTTATATGGGTCACGAAAAGAGCTTTTAATGTTTTTAAGCATTCTTTGGTTTAGGAAAACCAAACGTGTCGGTTTAGGTTAAAGAGCTTCTCTCCCAAAAATCAATTAAGATGGAGTAGGAGGCTTATTAGGATAGGAATACGCTTAAGCTAGCATATTAGGGTTACATGGACTTTAGGTTTCCAAACGAGGTCATTGTAGGGCTTGATTAGGGTTTGGTTTTTGGTTTTAAGGATTTCCAACGTAGTTTTTGTGTTTTGACACTGTAAAACAATGTATATATAAGATTCTAAAACAACAACAAGAGCTTATAAACAAGTGATAGGACTTACTATTACTCAATGGGTCAAATGGGTTTTGATACGGGTCGAAGATGGCTTAGGAGATAAATCCAGAACCTTTCTATTGCCCTGTTCCTTTGTCTTCCTACTTGTACTTAGACTTCCTTTGTTTCTCTTATAGGCTTGGCTAAACATTATTTTGAGTGAGGTTTGATTTTGTGGGGAGTTATTTAAGATTTAGATGTTCCAGGCTTATAAAAAGGGCCTCCTAACATAGAGTGGAGCCAAGTTGAGAGGAGTAGTGGCCAAGTAGGGAAGAAGTGGTGACCAAGGTTGTAGCTAATGACTATTAGAAGCTAGGTTCTAGCTTAGAAAGGTGTAGGATGGTGGGTGGAAGGGTTCGCACTAAACAAAGGAGGTGACAAAGGTTTTTGTGCGTGAGGGTGCAAGTTGATGAGGTGGGTGACCAATGAGGTGAAAGGGACTAGCAAGGTGGAAACAAGGTATGGTGAGGTAGAAGAATAATGGTGAAAGGTTGTTACTTTGTTAGTACCTAGTTCGACGCTAGTTATGGTGTTAACAGGTGATTATAGTTTCGGTTTTTAGGGTTAGGGTTTTATGGTTTAGGACGAGTATGTGTAGTGAAATGGAGGGAAATCTAGTTTAAATGTGATGCTTTGGAAGCTTGTAACTCGGGCTAAAAAGGTTGAATGAAAAACCTATAGAATTTAAAGGGAAATGGAGCTTATTTGAATAGTGTGCTTAATCAGGTTGTACCATAAGCTTAAAAGAGGTGTACTAGGGTTTTAGAGTGAAACATAGTTTGAATTTTATGCATTGATAACTTGTAAACATTCCTTGCAAGTTTGTACATTTGTTTTATATGAAAACATTACATGTAATCGGGGTTTTGATATAAACGTTAACGTATAAAATCCGTTTTATAATAACGTTATGAATGGTACGTTAAATAGGTAACGTATGGTAAAAATGGATATTTGAACATATTACTTGACATATTATAAAGTTTACTTGATATAAACGTTGATGGAATTGGCATTGGTAGTTTGCGTGAGAACGTTTACTTTTGAAATGTAAGTTACGTTACATCATGGATGGTATAAAACAAAAATATTCCCATGAAAATGGTTCTATTAAATATAATAGATGGATAATTACATTGATGAAAATTGTGGGTTGTTATAGTCTCCCAACCTTAAAGAAATCTCGTCCCGAGATTTAATTAGATGTTGGAGTGATGTTTGGAAATAGATGTGGATACTTGGCACGAATTTGATCTTCACGTTCCCACATGAATTCTGGTCCTCTTTTAGAGTTCCATCTTACTTTGACTATAGGGATACGACTTTGTCTTAGTTGCTTGACTTCACGATCCATAATTTCTACTGGTTCTTCCACAAAATTGAGTTTGTCATCGAGCCGAAGCTCTTTCATTGGAATGATGAGGGATTCGTTTGATAGGCATTTCTTTAAATTAGAAACGTAGAAGGTACTATGGACATTTATGTGTTCTTCAGGAAGCTCAAGTGTGTATGCCACTGGGCCGACCCTTTTAAGGATCTTAAATGGTCCAATGTACTGGGGGTTAAGCTTTCCTCGCTTTCCAAATCGGATGACACCTTTCCGAGTTGATACTTTTAACATAACACGATCTCTAACTTGGAATTCCAAAGGCTTTCACCTTATATTGGCATAACTCCTTTGCCGATCTCTTACAGCTTGCAAGTATTGTCAAATTTGTACTATCTTTTCAGTGGTTTCATGGATTATCTCTGGTCCTGTGAGTTGGACATCTCCAACTTCGGCCCAGCATACAGGTGATCTACACTTTCGACCATAAAGTGCCTCGAATGGTGCTGCCTGTAACACCCCTATTTTTACAATATAGCAGCGGAAGATAATCTGGGGTATTACTTCAAGGATACAACAATCATAATCATAGAAAACAACTTTAAAAGAGACGTTGCTGTAAAACTTTAGTTATCATTTTATATCAGGAGTATTTACAAAAGCAGGTCCCCAAAATCTTAGAAAACAAACAAAACATTATGTTTGAATAAAACAGTTCATCCATCTTACGAGCCCATGCCACTTGCCGTGCGAAACTTCTTAATTACCTGAGATAAACAGGCAAAAAGTCAACATAAAGGTTAGTGGAAATTCCAAAGGGTTTAGATAAACAGTTTTGAATACAAGTCATACCTGTATAATTGTTTAAATACAATTAATATGTAACAAGAATATTGTTATTATACACCCGTTATTAGTAATAATTGCAACGAATACAATTATCATAGTAACAATGTATTATCCCGTTATTGCCTTATTTGGTCTATTTGGTCTTGTCTGGTCTAGTATAGTCTGGTCTAAGCTCATGGCACACAAACTGACTAGTGTATATATATACCCAAAATGATGTGATATATATATATATATATAGAGAGATAATGGCCCTCGGTGTAGGTAATTGCCATATACCTATAAAATTCAAATATAATGTGTTTGGTTACCTATCCGGCTAACACAAACAGGATTTGTCAATCCCGATAGATCTATCCACAATATTCGCGTTCACCCGAAAGTGATTAATGGTCCATGATAATGAGGGACTTTTGGCATAATGTAACTTAGACAGTAGCTGTAATAGTGTATTAGGATAGCATATAACTTGTAAAAACACTTGTATTCCTGGTTTAAGCATGTATAAGTCTTTGAAAAGTAATCACATTGTTATAAGATAAACGAGTATATAAAAGAGTTTGTAACAAGCATGTATCCCCCTCACGGGTTTAAAAACATGTAAATAAGTAAAGGCGAGGTTATGAATCTCATGTGATAGGTAGATGCAATAATTATTTCAGAATGAAAGCTGCCGACCTTATCACAATCTTAACGGGGAAAGGTTGATATAGTAAAATGATAGTAAACAGCCACGTCACGCAACCTGAGTAAATATGTCTAGTTTTAGGAAGATTGTACTTTAGAACTTTGATTTTTAAGAGTTATGAGTTTAATTAGAGAGTTTGGAATTATTGTATCACCGTTCGGGCCATCATAATTCAGAAGTCATTCAGTAAACGTTTGAGGAGCTAGGGCACTTTAAATCGTAAACCCAACAACTCAGTTAAAACATAATACCAAGATGAAACCTCTTAATATGAAGCTCCCTAGTATTATGATACGATATAATCGGTTTTAAGCGTTTTGATTAATATCTGAAAATGTTAAGCACGTCAAGCGTTAATTAAAGTTATGTCTTGTAATTTTTTGAACATGATTTTATACTTTTTCAAAATGTTACATTTTAGACCCTTGAGAATGAAAAGTGGCAAAATATACCCTCAGAGTTTGCACTTTTACGATTTTGGTCCTTTGACTTTAAAAGATATACCAAGTAAACCTTGTACTTTGAAAAGTGACATAATAGACCCATGTAGTTATAATTTTGATAAAATGACATTTTTAGTCCTTTTAGTTATAAGTTTCCGAAAGTTACGATATATACCCCTTGCATGGATAATATTTACAAAACATGTCCAAATTGCCATGCAATCTTATTTTAACATTTCAATAGATGTTTATAAGTTATAATAAACTAAAATATGAAGATTTAACACAACGCAAGTTTAAAATAACGATTCGTTAAGCTAGCAAGCAAAACAGGTCAAATAAGGGTTTCAAAACGTAAACGCATAGGTTTTAAGTTCAAATTCCTTGAATAATCAATAAAGTTGTTATTTTAACATTAGTTAAGCATGTTAGGATAGATTATAATAACATTTAGCCAGTATAACATTTAGTTTTAAGAAAAACATAAAATTATGGTTTCGGGTGTACGGTTTTGGATCAAAATAGAAAATAAGCATGAATTGAGTTATGAAACTTTAAAAAGAGTTTATTTAAGATCATATGAACATTATAAGAGTGTAGAAGCAGAAGTAGAACATTCAGAACCTGGGATTGAGCTTCAAGGAGCAAAAAAGGTGGAAATGGGTCATTTCGGGTAGTATTTCCACTCGTACGCCTTGTATCTTGTTCCTGGGGCTTCAAATCTTCAAAGATTTGCTTGCTTGATCTTCTTAGATGATCCTAGGATCATATGGAGTAGAGAATGTTTGCTCAATTGGGTTATAGAAAGAAGAAGTGGGGGATGAAAATGAATGAAGGGTTTTGAGTTCTATTTATAGGCGAATGACCCTTAGGGACCTAGGGAGCTTATCAATCTAATCTAGGACACATGGGTATGCTAGAGGGTGATTAGGAGGAGCTATGGGATGTGTTGGATATGCTAGAATTTAGCTAGAACATGGTGGTGAGACCATGTGGATGCCGCGGCTGTTGTGGCTAAAAAGAGGGAGATGTGGCTTTGATTTTGGCATTAGGAAGGTTTAAGTAGGTGGGTAAGCTGCTTAAGAGTGTCTAGTAGCTGGTCATGGAGGTGCTTGCACATGGGTTGAGTTTTAAATGGGTTAAAATGAGCTAGAAATGGGTCGCGGGTCATTAGGGGTTCGATTAGGGTTTTCTTGAGTTTTTAAGCTTGTATTTCGTGTGTTCTTGGTTAGAAATGATTAGTTACTGATCCTATGACATATATTAAGGATTATAATTAAGAGTTGGTAAGTGGTTTGGGTTAAAATGGGTCGATAATGAACAAATAAGCCGCGGGTTCCATTTTAGGGCACGTAATGGGTTATTAGGGTATTCAAGCTTCTAATTCTTGTACATTGCCAATTTAATGATAGATGATGGATTGTAAACTCATATCATGAGTTTAAAATGGCACTTGATTAATTGTTGGTGGTTTAAATGGTTAAAAATGAGTAAACGGGTCCAAAGTCCCAATTAGGGCACAATTAGGGTTTTCTAGATTTATTTCTTGTACAATGTTGTTAATATGGTGAAATGATGATGGAATGTGGTTGAAAGAGTTGTAATTAATGTTATTACAACTTATTTGAGTATTGTTTTAGGTTTACAATGGATAAAAATGAAGAAACGGGTCATGGTTTAGAAACTAGCTCGGTTTTAGGGTTTCTGACTTTTGAATTAGAGTTTTGAGTGTAAAAATATGTATGAAAGTTTATGACTAGAATAATTAGGGTTTACACATTGTATATTGAGTGTAGTAGCTTATACACAAGTGATGGTGAAGAAATTAGAATGAAAACGGAGGTAAAACGGCTATTTTAGGGATCATGCTTAATGAATTGTACATTGTGCTTTGAAAACTTGTACTTGACTTGGAGGGAGTTTATATTTCAAATGAGATGTTATATTACTTGTATATATGCTTTAGTAGCTTGTACATTCACTTTAGATATTAACTCTTCATGGAATTTAGGGTTTAGAGGTATACGATAATGGTTTAAAGCTCGTTTAGATATAACGTTGCGAATGGTACATTATAGGAATAATGTACTTTGTAATAAGGATACGATGATATTGACTTGACATGTTATGATGTTTGCTTGATATATATGAAGACAAGATTGCCATAGATAGGTTGCGTGAGCTCGTCTACTTTAGTTATGCAATTTACATTATATATTAAGATATTAAGAATGCAAGTAATGTAATAAAGCAAAACATTTCCCCGTACAATTGTGATAATAGAAAAATAAGTTTTGTATTTGATAAAAATTCTTGGGTTGTTATAAGTTACACCCAAAACATAAAACAAATTATCATGCAAGCATCATTATCCTCTACAAAATGTCATAAAACATATGATAACAATATCCATAAAACACAACAACATCTAGTGGGTACCAAGTTTCAACATACATCAAAGTTTTTAATTCATCAATATCTTAAAAAGATGCAAATTATCACATACCACAAGAACATATAGGCATAAGACAAGCATAATCATTTTTTCTTCTCCAAGTACTTGGTGATGGTGACAACATATATGTTCAAGCATTTAAACATTCCTTTCTTCTCTTGTTGCCCTTTGGTTAGATCCTCACTGTCGGATAGCTCATCATAGAACTCGTGAAAATATGGTGCTTCATTGTCATCGGATGATGAAGATGAAGAGGACATGACCAAGGGAGAGGAAATTTTTCTTTCCCTTTTCTTTGCTAGGATTTCTTGAAATGTCTAGAGGATCCATGACATGTTCATGAAATGTGAACCTAGCAATTGGGATGATGGCTTGAGGGTTTGTGGTAAGGATATGATTGTAAAGACGGGTCAAAAGCATGGCAAAAGGCATGGGACCTTTGCGTTTGTTTATGACTTCCTCCATTCGATAAATGATCATCGAAGTGAAGTTGAACTTTCTTCCAATGGTTAGGTAGTAAAGCATGTATGCAGTGCATGCTTTTACCTTGTTTCTTTTGTCAATAGAACAAAAGAAATTTTCCTTAAAGAAAAGTTCCCATCCTTTTAAATCGGGGCGAATGTCATCAACATAGAGTTTGTTGGGGTCTTTTAGAAGTTGAGCTTGAGTGGTTCTAGGAGTGGTGATGGCCTTTTTGATGAGATCATATTTAGTGACAAAGTAATTTCTTTTGGGATGATGATCAAGATAGTTTAGTGACTGATGTGCTGTAGGGTCAATTATTTGATTATCAAGTTTTACATTTATATTTAGCCGACAAACCTAAAACAACACTTTAACGAGCAGTGTACCCGGTCAAGATGGAGTTCGCGGTAAGTAGTGTGTCGAACACTAAGAGTGAAAATTTAATCATATATTCTATTAGTATTTTAATTAGTCTATTTACTGGTTATACCCATGTTATGTACGTTGTCTAATGAAATAGGGGTATTCAGCCTGAGAGACTGACACAGGTTTGGTGATGACAAATTGTTAGCCTTAATTTTATATAAATCGAACAAGAATGTTATCGGTCTTATTAGTCGTAATTAGTCTTGTATTGTAATAGGCTAGACGGGTTCAACGGGCTTGG
>BQNB010116233.1:3708-21400 GCA_026074375.1 Tanacetum coccineum
GGTTTTTACACTTCTTTATATATTTTATATTTTATTATATATTATATATATTTACGGTGTGAATCCGGCACGATCAATGATATTAATTTGCATCCTAGGAACTGACAACCTCCTGTTGTTGATTTCCTATCTAAGCTAGCTCCAGCATAGTCACTATCATAATATGCCACCAGTTCAAAGGGATTTCTAAGATACCAGAGACCTAATTTGGGTTGGCCTTTTAGATATCTAAAAATCCTTTTTACAGCATGTAAGTGTGAAACTTTAGGGGTGACTTAAAATCTGGCACAGGAATATACTGCAAACATAATATCTAGCCTGGATGATGTAAGATACATTAATGATCCAATCATTGACCTGTATATATGGACATCAACATCATCACCATCTGAATCCTTGAGCAGGGGCTTTTCTGTATCCATGGGTGTGCTAGCTGTCTTGACATCTTGAAAACCAAACTTCTTTAATATGTCAATCACATTTATCCTGGATGATAAAAATTCCATCTTCTTTTTGCTTCACTTGTAAACCTAAGAAGAAGGTGAGTTCTCCCATAGAACTCATCTGAAATTTGTCATGCATTAGTTTCTCAAATTCAAGACACAACTCCTTCTTTGTAGAGCTATCATTAACATAGATCTGTAAAAGCAAAATATCCCTCTTTTGCTTCTTGATAAACAAGGTCTGGTTAATCTTTCCTCTATGAAACCCATTGTCCAATAAGTACTTGGTCAATGTCTCATACCAGGCTTTTGGAGCTTGATGCAACCCATAAAGTGCTTTCACCACCTTGTAAACCTTGTTAGGATAGTCAGGATCTTCAAACCCTGGAGGCTGACACACATATACCTCCTCTTCAATCTGACCATAAATGAAAGCACTTTTGACATCCATTTGGTACACCATAAATCCCATAAAGGAAGCATAAGCTAAGAACAATCTGATGGCTACAATTCTTGCTACAGGGGCAAAAACTTCTTCATAGTTTATACCTTCTTCTTAAGTATATCCCTGAGCAACTAGCCTTTCCTTGTTCCTGATGACTATGCCTCTTTCATCTTTCTTGTTTCTGAATATCCATTTTGTACCAATGGCCCTTTTTCCCTTAGGTAAATCCACAAGAACCCAAACCTTTTGAAGCTTGAACTATAGAAGCTCTTCTTGCATTGCTTCTACCCAAGTTGGATCACTTAGAGCTTTGGTAACCCTTTTGGGTTCTTCCTGGGATAGGAAACAGAAAAACATACAAGTAAGAAGGTCTTCATGAGTTTTCCCTTCATAAACAGCACTGAGGAACCCTTGTTCATTTGCAGTTTTGTTCATTCCTCTTGTTTGTACTCCAGATTGTATATCACCAATCACATGATCAAGTAAATGATCTTTGTGGATTCTTGTATTTGGAGTGGTAGGAACTTGATATGAGGTATTAAGGTTGCTCATATCTATTTCTATTTCATCACCAAATAAATCTGCATTTGAGGCTTCAGGTGTAACATTGTCTCTTAATGAAAATATATCTGAGACAGATTAAGGGCGATGTGACCTAGTAGTAATAACAGTGGGACTAACTGTATTAATATGTAGACTACCAGTTCTAGGATTTGCACTGGCAGTATTAACACTTGGCCCAGCAGTATTAATATTTAGAGTATTGCTTTCAGGTCTCTCTTAGTCATCAACTTTAGTTGCTTTACTAACCCCTTCATCATCCCTCTTTTTAGCATCATTGGAAGCTTCTGGTTCATCATGACTAACATTCATGGAAGGAGAATCAAATAATGAAGAATCTTTCCACAGAGGCATCACAATGTAGTCTTGGCTAATGTTAGTTTCCTTACTAGTAAAACCTTCACCAATACTGACTTATGAACCTGCAAAATCATTAAAGTTTGTACCTGCAATAAATGGCACATAATTCATTGATTTTGTTAGACTATCAAGATCAAACAACCATTTTAGACCATCTCTTGAAACAATAGGTTTATCTTCCAAGAACCTAATGTGCAAGTTTTCTTCTACTCTCCTAGTTCTAATGTTGTATACTCTAAAAGCCTTACTAGTCAGTGAGTAGCCAACAAAGAATCCATTATCAGATTTTCCATCAAACTTGCCAAGATGATATAAGGTATTAAGAATAGAAACATGACACCCAAATGGTCTCATGAAGTTTAGAGCAGGAGTTCTACCTCTAAACAGTTAATAAGGTGTTTTGTTATGAGGCTTAACAATTATTATCCTATTCTACACATGGCAAGCAGTATTAACTGCTTCAGCCCAAAATGTAGTGGGTAACTTAGAGTCTGCTAACATTGTTCTAGCTACCTCAATCAGTGTTCTATTTCTCCTCTCAGCAACACCATTTTGCTAAGGAGTTCTAGCTACACTATATTCTCTCTTAATGCCTTTTTGTTCACAAAACTCATTCATAACTCTATTCTTAAACTCTGTTTTATTGTCATATCTTATTATTTTTACTTTCTTATCAACTAGGTTTTCTATCTTAGTTATAAAGTTCTTAAGGATGCCACTAGTCTCATCCTTAGAGGCTAAAAAGAAAACCCAAGTGAATCTACTATAATCATCAGTAACCACAAGACAATATTTCGTATTCATGAGGCTGCTAACAAAAGTTGGACCAAACAAGTCCATATGCAACATGAATAATGGTTGAGTAATAGAGTTTTGAATTTTGGACTTACATGAGGCTTTGTGTTGCTTTCTCTTAAGGAAAGCAACATAAGTTTGGTCATTTTCAAAACGTTTTGAGGGCAGACTTCTCACAAGATTGTCCATTACAAGTTTATTTATAGTTTTAAAATTGATATGGCCAAGCCTCCTATGCCATAGCATTGATTCATCAAGAGTGACCTATGCAACAAGACAAGTTAAACTCTCTTTAGAAACAATGTTTTTCATATCAACACTGTACATGTTGTTCTTTTTAGGAATTTTAAGTAAAATCTGACTTTTATCAGGTAACTTAAAATCAGGAGATGGAACAAAGCATGCAGTGTCAGTAAAAAGAACACATTTCTTTTTGTCACACATCTGTGAGACACTAAAAAGGTTAAATTATAACTCTTTGACAAAGAAAACATCCTGAAAATCAAGCTTACCCATTTTAAGAGTACCTTTACCAGTGATCTTTCCTCCTCTGACTCCTCCACCAAAGGTAACATATCCTCCATCAAACTCCTGGAAATCTGAGAGATAGGAAATGTTGCCTGTCATGTGCCTAAAGCATCCACTGTCCACATAGCCTTGATCATCAGTTGGTGGATTGCCCTGCACATAAAAATAAGGAATTTAGTTTCCTTTGGGGACCCAAGCCATTACTGACTTGGATCTGCCTCATGAATCAATATAATTATGTTTCTTCAAAGTGATTGATGCACTATAAAGTTTGGTAGGTCTCCAAACCCAACATGCTGAGGCCTTAACAACATTTTCCTGATTAGCCCTAACAGTATTAACAACTACAGAATTTGGCCTAGCAGTATTAACTGCTTTTGGCCTAACAATATTAACTTTTTGGCTAAAATTTTTGTTAGTTACTATTGTTTTTTATTGATAGGGCCTTTTTACAGTTGATTGTGCTAATTTTGAAAAACATAACATTGGTTTAGCACTATAAACTGTAGATTTGGGTTGAGCAGTATTAACTGTCCTGGTAATATTAAAAGATTTTAGGCCAGTTTTCATTAAAACTGCTCTTGGAACCATGTTCCTTTGAGCATTAGGGTGAGTCATGTTGGTAGTATAGTTGTAGTTCACCCTGTTATAATTATTCTCATATACCATCCCTTCCCTTTGATGGTATTTACAATGAGTCTGCACATGATCAAAACTCTCACAAACAAAACATGCTTTATTATACATCACAAAATCACTTCCTAGCTGTTGGGATTTAAGATTATTCCAGTTTTTTTGATTTCCCCTAGGTTTTTGTGATCTATACACTTCTACATACTTAACTGGTTTCCTAGCTGTTTTGTCTTGTTGTTTAACAAATTCTATTTTAGTAGGAAAAACAATTTGCTTTTCTTTCTCTGACACCAACTCCTCAACCAATGGGGTAGCAAAAGTTGTCTTAACCTTATTTGAGGTACCTACACAGACACTCTTACTAGCCTTAGGCCTATAGCCTTAAAACTTAAGCTGTTGGAACTCCTCAAGACCAGTAGGACAAATCAATAATTGAGGGTGCAAATAAGCCTGTAGGTGGGGGTGGAACATCATTATAGCCCACACCTTCTCTACTGTTGTCTAATATTTGACTCCCTATTAATTTATCTAAGCTCTTAGAAGCATTTTCAAATTTGTTAATTTTAATCTGATTGCTTTCTTTTTCATTCTTAAGCTTCTCTATCTCAATTTTAAGCGCATTGATTTCTGAGTCTTTAAATGAGGCATCTCTTTTTAGAACAACAATTTGGTCACAAAACATAACCTCATTCTTCTTTAAAAGACAAGTTGTTCTTTTACAGATGCTAAACCTCTTTTATAGGTAGCTAGATTAAACTCAGATTTATTAAATTCTACTCTTAAATTATCAAGTTGAGTTTTAAGAGCTTCAAAGCTTTTAAGACTGTGTTTTTAGCGCAAGTTTTGTCATTGTATCCCTCTGAGTTTGAGAAAGCCATAGTGCAGTGTTTTAGGTGAATTCCTCTTCTGCCATAAAGCTGACCAGTCAAGCCAGCTCATCATTAAGCCAACCATGCTTTGGTAGAATTTAGTGTCTTCACTATTCACAGTTCTTCTTGAACTGTCTTGATTCCTAGGCATGCTTTCTTGGTTTCTAGTACCTCTGCATTCCCTTGCAAAATGTCCCATCTTATGACAGTTGAAACATTCTACCTTGGACTTGTCATATCCAGCAGTATCACTTCCATTGATAGTGATCTTCTTCCTAGTTCTTTGGTAATACTTTCTTGCTCTCATACTCAGTAATGCCAATTGCCACTTCAAATCCATTTCTTCAAGATCATCTTCATGGATTTGTTCTAGGTTTTCATGAACAAGTTCAGACCCATTTGGTTGATTGGCCAGAAAAGCATAGATTGTGTCATCACTAAGGCTAGCAGTATTATCTTGAGTACTATCAGTACTAACTGAAGAGCTAGCAATACTAACTTAAACATTAGCAGTATTAACATCATTTGTACTGTTAGGAGTTGAAACAAAAGCCATATTCTGAGAGCTTGAGTTTGAGCTTGATGTACCAGTTCTTTTAACCTCTTGTTCAACAATCTTGAAATTGTTGTAGAGATCATCAAAGCTTATTGATTCAAGATCTGGTTTGTTCCTCCAGACCACAACATGAGTGTTCCATTCAGAAGGTAGACTTCTTAAGAACTTTAAATTGAGATCTTCTTGAGAGATGTTTTCACCCAAGATGGCCAACTGGCTTATAATTTCCTGAAGCATGTTAAAGATAGAGTCAAGTGACTCTATGCTTAGAGAATTGAAATTTTCATACATCTACTTCAGAAGTTTCTTTTGAGTCTTCTTTGTTGCATCATTGCCACCAAATCTTGTTTGTATGGCAGCAAACAAAGTCTTGGCATCCTTGTATTGATTAAAAGTCAATTGATGTTCATTGGGAAGTGCCATCAGTAACATACTTCTTGCTTTTACATCATTCTTCTTTTGGGCATTCTCTTCAGTAGTAACAGGACCTGGTATCAATGAAGTAGAAGTACCATCAGTATTTGCTGTTGTTCGTGCTGTTGGTTTGAAAGAGTTGCCATTCTCTATGACATCCCATATAGCATAATCTTGAATTTAAAAGTATTGCTCTATTCTGAGTCTCCACATCTCATATTCACCTTGCTTGAGAAGTGGCAGTTTTGCAGCAGCATTGGTTTGTGTAGTTTCATGATCCATCTCTTTTGAATGAATAAAGAGTTCTTGTTTGTTTCTTCTAGATCAAAGTTTCATAATACAAGGCTCTGATACCACTTGTTGATCCCAAATAGATCTTGCAAACCTTGTAAAAGGGTTAGTTTTATTGAATAGATTCAAGACAACTATGCTTAGAAACTTTGTTGATACTAAGAGTATGCAGAATCTACTCTTTAGTATTTAGAAGAATATCAATGTAAACAGTGATGCAGTAGAACGAATAATGAATATAACCAAAAAGCTTCAATATTATTATGATGAATAATACGAGTACTCTGTCTAGTACTAGGGTTTACAACCTTGAAACTATGAATGTGTCTATTGTGATGTATTTACAACCATAACCTACGATCTCCTTTTATACACTAAGGAGTCCTTTACAAGATACAAATCTTCTAAACTTTTATAAGATATCTACATATATTTTAACTATATAAGTTATATATAATAAGTTTATACATATCACTTCACACGTCTTTGATCTTCTGGCAGTTGTAATCTTCATGCAGCAGTACTAAGTCTTCTAGCAATATTAAGTTCAGTACTGGCAGTACTAACTTTTCTTCTGGCAGTACTAAGTTATATCTTAAGCAGTATTAAGTTCTTGAAAACTAGAAGTACTAACTTGTGAAGATTTATTCCCAACAATACCTACTTTCTAAGGCTCTATATATATTCTTAAGTTGTTCAGTCATGTTGGGATCATTGTAAATCTTTGGAGCATAAGCAAGTGTTTTCTTGTAATCTTGTTGATATTCGCTTGGCATTTTGGTACCTACGTGGTTTATAGTGATTTCAATGAGAAAATATCGTAGATAAAGTGTGATGCGATTTCTAAGTGTGTGTCTATATGTATAAAGTATGGATGTGCGGATTACTTGACTCGAATAAAAAAATAGTAATAAAGCTAGTACTAAGCAAACCTTATCGTACAACCTATGTTTGATATTGCTCTAGTCGAATGAAACAAAAAATGCATATGAATTACACATTTCGTTATGAACATTCATGAGACTTAATGCATGAAGAAAAACGTTTTTACGTTGTATTAACAATGCAGTTTTTTTTTGAAAGGCTAATATATTAGAAAGAAGGCTCTAAGAAAGAGCTAAGACAAGAATGTACAAGGGAAACAAGGCCACACGAGGCAAGAGCAAAACCCAGGGCATGAAAACAAGGCCCCAACCAAAAAACCAAAGACAAAACCCCCTATTTGACAGTAGCATTACCACTCCTATCAACAATACACCAAGGCCTAAAGATCCATCTATTCTACTCAAGGGGAGATGACGAGCACCTAGCATTAATCCAAAGCCTAGACAAGCATTGAATCAAAGGGAAGATTCTTCATCTTTAACCTTAGCCACCAAACCTACAGGAGCCGCAACCACCTTATTACGCTATTTCCAAATAGCCCATAGAGCACACTGAAAACTCCATTAATTATTTTATCAAGCACGAGGTAACCACGCTTACCCACATGTCCCATAGCAATATCAGCAATGGAAAAAGAGGGAAACGAGGTCGGGGGATCGAGTTGCCACCAACTCCAAACCTTTCTCCAAGTTGGTAAAACATGGGAGCAAGAGATAAAACAATGCTCAATCGATTTGATCTCTAAGTCATAAAATAGACAAAGAGTAGAGGGAATATCAATGCCTCTCGAAGCAAGATTGGCGTGGGTAGCTAACCTGTTGATAGAAGCCCTCCAAATGCATATATTAACCTTGTGAGGGATCAAAGAATTCCAAGAATGGTGCAATCCAAGCCTGCAATCAGCAAGAGCGTTATCTTGAATAATGTTGCAGCAAGTCTTAACCTTAAAAGAACCAGAAGCATCGCGAGACCAAGACCATTTATCATCGTCATCCGAGAGAGAAAGGTTGCCAATAAGGGAAACCAAAGCCTCTAAATCATCTAAAGCACACCCACGAGGAGGGAACCTCCAAGACCATGTTCCACCCCAAACACCATCATTAACACACCAACGGTCACAGACATTGCAATCTTGACAAGTATCGAGAGCATAGAGCCTCGGAAAGAGATCCTTAAGCCTAGCCCCATTGTCACACCACGGATCAAGCCAAAAGGAAGTGCCCTTACCATTAACAAGAATTATTGAAGCTAGAGTCGATAGATTGAATAGATGAGATATCTTTGATAATGTCACACCAAACACTGCTACCTCCAAAAGAGGCAGGATGGGGATTGAGGCCACCATCAGCACCATAAAAGTCATTGATAACTTTTCTCCATAAAGCATTTTCTTTGGAAAGAAAATGCCACCTTCACTTACTAAGCAAACTAAGATTCTTAGCAAAGAGACTACCCACTCCTAAGCCACCCATATTTCTACTAAGTAATATGCTATCCCACTTCACCCATGAGATGCCTAACAATGGAGTTTAAACAACACTTGTTTTAAAAAATTACTAGACGTGAGATTTTATTTGAAAAACACAATTTGAGGTTTTTGTCAAAAATTGATTTTCACTAACCACTTCAATTATGTAATCTTAATATCTACAGGAAGTATAATAGTTATACATTACTACATCTTAGTCCTAATTGTGCAAAAATTGCAAGAAATATCAAAATCCCTAAATTATTTGGTTTGGTGCAAAATCAAAACCCTAGACTCAAAATTAAAAAGAAAATAAGATGAAATCACTTACAATTGTTGATTATAATTGATGATTTGTTGATGATCTTTGTGTTTAAGTGCTCTAATTACCCATTTTTATAGCTTTTGTTTAAGGGTTTTAGATGTTTGGTTCGTGTGTGTGTGTTTGGGTAATGAGTTTTGTGGTCCCAATTGGTTTAAACCTGGTAAGTACTCGCATTTTCTGACACACATATCTCCCTAAGTAGGGACAGATCTACCAATATGAGGACCCGTAACACTCTTGAAAATGGACAGAGTTGGTTTTTAACCAAATTGGGATATGGTGTTATGTTTTTGGCAATTAGAGTGTGATATATATATATATTATTAGGAGTGTGTGATTTAATTTTCAGAGTCGACGTCTAAGTTTTGAGTAAATTGTACAATTTGTCGTGAATTTCCTGATAGAATTTCAACGTAGTCGATCCTACTAGGAGTGTGTTAGATTCTAGCCTATATTTGACCATTGCTAATAACACAAGCATTATGAACATTTAGACTCAACAAAACATCGTCAACACAAGTGTGAATTGTCATTCGATGATTGTTCTTTTTGTCTTTTTCAATTGATTTTGTAATTTCATGTATCGACCATACATGTAGATTTTGAAAATATCTATGTTCATTTGATTGATGTTTTATTTATCTAGTAAAATTCTAATCTCGATTATGTTTATGATCGAAAGTTCGTAATTAGAACATGTAATGATAGTTAATATATTTTGAATAATGATTAATTACTTTATTAGATCTCCGCTTACGATTATTATTAGGAGGATGGAGGATAACTATCCATGATGAGTTCCATCATTCTTAATCCTAATCTTAAATAATTAAATACTTCATGTTTTAAGGGTTTAGTTAATATGTCGGCCATGTTATCTTTGGATGCAACTTTCTCGATAGAAATGTTGCCCTTCTTGACGTTGTCACGAAGAAAGTGATGAGGTATTTCTATATGTTTAGTTCTAGAGTGTTGTACGGAGTTTCTACTTAAGTCGATTGCGCCTTTATTGTCGCACATAATCAGAACGTCTTCGAGGCGTATGTCGTAGTAGATGAGAGCTTGTTTCATCTATAGTGCTTGTTGACACGCCTTTCCGACGAAGACGTTTTCGGCTTTGGTCATAGAGATAGCAAGGTCCGTTTGTTTCTTAGCGAACCAAGATGTTAGACAACATCCCATGAACGTACAAACGCCACTAGTGCTTTTACGATCAATGTAATCGCCCACGTTGTCGGAGTCGGCATAAACTATAGTTTCTATTTTGATTTCTTTCGGATACCATAATCCTAAGTGGATAGTTCCCCTAATATACCTAAATATACGCTTAAAGGCTTCTGATGCGGTTGTCGTAAGGGACTTCTACACGAAGTTTAACAACTACCTAGGCAGTGTACCTAATAGTTGTATTGTAGTATAGGCAAGGCTCGGGGGTTGTTATCGTTCTTTAAGGGAATAGCACTGTGAAGGCCGGATCGAATGTTCACTAAGGTCTAAGGGTTGAAGGAAGATTCTTTTTGTGTTTTATATTTTATGAAAGCAAGTAAATTCTGGTTTTAGATAGGTTTGGTTTTAAGCTAATTAAACTAATAAACTAAATAACAAATATGCAATGAAGCGTATTCACTTGGGATGCACTACTCCTTGCTAGCTATCCATTTCTACCTATTGCTTTGTCACACTTGAGATGTATTGTGTAAGTATTTCCTAATTCATGAACAGATTATACGAACTCGCCGTCTATGTAATATTTTGTTAGGGCAACGCACAAGTAAGGTAGTATGAAGACTATTACAAGGCCCCTAATAGTATATTAAATGCATTTGAAATATCTTAAGAGGGATCAACTATATAACGGGTAAGGTAGTATGAAGACTGTTACCCATGGTATCCTTTCTACACAATCACATTTCCCTAGACATATCAACAGTGATACAAACAAAAGTTGGTTTTCTAGAGCCTAACGCACACATCCATCAACAAGAAGCAATAGGAAACAAGAATTATAAACTATAATCAATTAGACTCATTGAATCTGTCACAAACAACAAGATCTAATCAATTAATGACAAGGTTTATGCATTCCCAAATAAATACTAAATGAATTAGCCAAGCATACTTAAGCAAGAAAAATCATAATTAACAAAAGGAATTGAAGACGTGAATTAAGATAGATATGATAATCAAACCATTACAAGATGTTTATAGATTGTATTAAGTCTTCTAAGTTGCTGGAAAAATACCTACCCAAACCCTAGAATGGGACTTAGGGTTGGAGGCTTGATAAAAACAAAGTTATGAGGTTGTATTTATAGACAAACCCTAAACCGACCTTCACGGCGGCATCACCAATAACATGTGATGCCATCACCATGACATTTTTTGTGTAGTTGTATATTTTCTCGTTCTGAACGCGTGAGCTGTTGAATCGTCAAAATCCGAGTTCGTATGAAGGAGTTATGATCAAAATAATATCTTGTACTTCATGCGCGCGTTAAATCGTATTCTTAATATCATGACACCGAATCTTCTAGAGTTCCTTTAGGTCATCCATGTTCTGATGGCGTCACCAATGTACTGACGCCATCACTTCGTAAATCATGACGGTGTCGCTTTATGCTTGCGACGCTGTCTCCACGCTCTGTAAGCATAATCTTTAAGAGATTTTGGTGTAGGTCCGTAGTCTTGTCAGTTTCTTCTCTAAATGAGCCCAAGTCATGTGTATTTCCTCCAAATGCCTTCCAAATGCTAAATACCTGAAAAGAAACGATTAAGTACTATTTTAGGCATAAATGCACGATTTAGGAGGTTAAACGACCCTGAAAAAGTGTATAAAATGACACCTCATCAGCTTCTAAGTGGGTAGTCTTAGGATTTTCTTGGAAACGAGCACATAAGCAAACACTAAACATAATATCAGGCCTACTTGTGGTTAAATAAAGTAAGCTACCAATCATACCTCGATATTTAGTGCAATCTATAGAGTCGGCTTTATCGTCCTTAATGAGCTTGATCTCCGTCGACATCGACGTCTTGGTTGGTTTGGAGTCTTCCAACCCGAACTTCTTTAACATCTCCTTGATGTACTTGAATTAATTGAAAACTATCCCGTCTTTCATTTGTTTTATATAAAGACCCAAGAAGAAGTTCAACTCCCCCATCATACCCATTTCACCGTGCATGATTTTTGCAAAATCATCACACAATTTTTGACACGTGGAACCAAATATAATGTTATCGACATATATTTGAACTATGATGATATGTGACTTTGACTTCTTAGTAAAAAGTATGTTATCGATCATTCCCATTGAATACTCGTATTTTATCAAAAATGCTTTTAGTCTATCATACCAAGTCTTGGGAGCTTGCTTAAGACCATACAAAGCCTTTTTAAGTTTATAAACATAATTTGGTTTTTCAAAATCAATAAAGGCCAGAGGTTGAGCAACGTAAACCTCTTTGTTTATGAATCTATTTAGAAAAGCACTTTTTACATCCATTTGGTATAATTTGAAATCATTTGCACAAGCAACAACAAGAAGTATTCTAATAGACTTTAACCTAGATACCAGAGCGTATGTTTCATCATAATCTATACCTTCTTGTTGATTATATCCTTGGGACACTAATCTAGCCTTATTCCTAGATACTATACCGTTTTTATTTAATTTATTTCTAAAGACCCATTTTGTTCCTATGATGGTTTGACTCATGGGTAGAGGAACTAAATCCCAAACATCATTAGCTACAAATTGATTTAATTCTTCTTGCATAGCTATAACCCAACTTTCATTTCCTAATGCTTCATTGACATTTTTGGGTTCTATGGTAGAATACTATGATTTTGGGCTTGTGATCTTAATGTCCTTTGATTAAGATCACATATGACTTGTTCTAATAGATGATTCTTGGACTCCTTAATGTTAACGACTTCATCAATTCTATCGACTCATCTTCTTCATTACTATTGTTTACTACTTTAGTATTATACTCAATAGCTTATTCTTCACCAACATCATCATCAACCAATGATGATAATTTGGTAGGAGGAGTA
Source organism: Tanacetum coccineum (assembly GCA_026074375.1). Classification (NCBI taxonomy): domain Eukaryota; kingdom Viridiplantae; phylum Streptophyta; class Magnoliopsida; order Asterales; family Asteraceae; genus Tanacetum; species Tanacetum coccineum. The sequence continues at coordinate 16,339 of BQNB010116233.1, forward strand.
CTTTCATCGAATGTCACGTTAAGTGATTCTTTGACTTTCATTGTATGTTTGTTTAAAACTACATAGGCTTTACTATTTTGAGAATATCCTAGAAAAACACTTTCGTATGACTTTGGATCAAACTTTGATAGATAGACTTTAGTATTTAGAATGAAGCACTTGCTTTCAAATAATTTAAAATATTCTAAAGAGGGTTTCCTACCTCTAAATATTTCATAAGGGGTTTTCCTAGTATTGGTCGAATTAGGATTCTATTAAGAATGTAAGTTGACGTATCAACGGCATTGCACCAAAACTTTTATGGAATATATTGTTCATTTAACATAGTCTTAGACATCTCTTGTAAAGTTCTATTCTTTCTTTCTACTACCCCATTTGATTGTGGAGTACGTGGAGCCAAGAAATTATGAGTAATGCCTTGTGCATCACAATAAGCTCCGAATTGTACTTCATTGTCAAATTCCCGACCATGATCCGTTCTAATTGCAACTATAGAACTTCCTAGTTGGTTTTAAATTTTCCTACTTAATATTTCAAATTTCTCAAATGCTTCATTTTTGGTTATTAGAAATTTAGTCCATGTATATCTAGAATAATCATCTACTACTACTACTAACGTGTATAAATTACCTCCATAACTTTTAATTGTCGACGGACCAAATAAATCCATATGTAATAATTCTAAACATCTTTTAGTAGAGACCATATTTTTGGCTTTATGACTTGCATGGGCTTGCTTCTTAATTTTGCAAGCATCACAAAAGTGTTTATCATACTTTAGCTTAGGTAAGTTTCTAACTAATTCTTTAATTGACAAAGATTGAATTAAACACATATTTACGTGACCAAGTCTTCTATGCCATAAGGTAGAATTATCCACTACCGTAGAGAGGCATAATTTGTCTTGAGATTTATTTCCTAATTTCATTACGTATAAACCATTTTTCCTAATCCCATTTCCTCTAATTTTATCATCTTTAATTATTTCACTGCATTCTTTCGTAAATAAGACTCTACACTTATTATCAAAATTTTGACCGACACTAAGTAAATTAAATGCTAAGTTGTCTACGTGTTTTACATTAGATATAGTAAGAGAGTCATTAGAGATCGTACCTTTGCCTATGATCTTTCCTATTAAGTTACTTCCAAAGGCAACATTACCTCCGTCGTATGCTTTGTAGGTAGAGAATAGACTTTTGTTACCGGTCATATGTTTAGAGCAACCGCTATCTTTAATCCATTCGTCCGGCTCCAAACACGTTCTCAAGCATACCTATTTTAACAAAAATAAATTCAAGCATTTGGTCCCTAATATCTCATGGGTCGGAAAACGTTAGTGTTGTACATCCCTTGCAATTGTTGCAATTGATTGGGATATTGAAATGAGATACAATTTCCCATGTGTACAAAACCTTGACTTTGGTTGTTATTCCAATTCATAGGATAGAAGTTTTAGTGAATTGGTTCTCTAGACTTTTTTCTAGGTTGAGGTGTGTTACGTCTTGGTTGTGAAAAATTATTTCTTCTAGGTGGAGGCGTTTTTTACCTAGACTTGGTTTTGACGTAACCCAAACTGTTTTAAGTGATGGTTTTAAACACGGTTTCTTTGACTCTTCAATCTTATTATGTATTAGTTTCTTTCTAGTAATGACAAAATCCAATCTCGAAGACATAGGTGGGCTAAAAACATGTTCTACCGCTTTTTCACTACTTGACGAATCCACAAATCCAGGTATGGTAGATCTGTGCGCCTTTATGGTGGATCCGTCAGGTGAATTTTCAGCGCACGACCCAACAAAGTTTATGGGTTTGGTTCCGCTTATTGACGCTTCACTACTATCAAATGCTAGACCTATTTTACAACTAGATGACTTTTGATTGTTTAACATTTTTCTTAGTGAATTAGTGATTTTATCAAATTTTACAAACTTAACTTGAGTTTTCTTCAGTCTAGCATTTTCTATCTTGAGTTCTTGACACGACTTGCACGTAATATCAATTTCTTTATTCCTCTCAAGTTTCTTAATTTTTTCGTTCAACTCTAAAATTTCTTTTTCTAAAAGATATCTTTATAGTTTTCAAAATTTTATTCTTGTTAATGATTTTTAAGCTAATTTCACACAAGTTATCATATTCTAGTTGCATATTATCGTTATCAAGAGAAAAGCATTATCACTATAATAAGAAGAGTTAAGAGTTACCTCATTTGACGATTGAGCCATGAGACAAGTTTCATCATTAGTTTTATCCTCGGCGTTATTTTTGCTATCGCTTAAAGAACCTCCATTGAAGGCCTTTTGATCTTTGTTGTGAGGTGGTTTTGGACAATCGCCAATGAGATGATTTGGATCACCACATCTAAAGCATTTCCGATCACTCTTTCCTTTCTTCTCATCCCTTTGTCGGAATGACTTATTTTTTTCTCTTAGTTGCCTAACACATTTACCTTTTCTTCTAAAGAACTTTTTAAAGTTCCTTACGGCCCATAGCATATTATTCGTCATCACTTCTAGATGTCAAAGTTTCATCATCACTAGACTCTTTCTTAGCTTTCAAGGCAATGGACTTAACTCTTTTCTTTTTGCCTCTATAGATTTTGGAATCTTTTTCCATAACAACTTCATGTACTTTTAGATTGCCGATAAGCTCATCTAGAGCTAGTGATGACAAATATTTTGATTCTTCAATCGCCATGACCTTTGCTCTCCATTTAGGATTTAGAGCCCTAAGAAACTTTCTAACAAAGTTCTTGCTAGAAAAACCTTCATCAAGAGCTTTAAGACTAGTAATAATAGTGTTAAATCTAACAAAACCGCTATCAATAGATTCTTCTTCAAGGATAGTAAATTTTTCATATTGTTAAACAAGAAGATCAATTTTATTATCCTTTACTTGGCTACTACCTTGATGTGTGATTAACAATGATTGCCAAATATCTTTAGCCGTTTTACACATAAAAAATCTTTCATATTCTTTTTTAGGTAAAGCATTATAAAGAACCATTTTAGCTTCATTATTTTTAGTAAGTTTCTTTTTAAGATCATCGGATTGTTCTTCAAAGGGAACAACCTCTAAAACTTGGGTATCTTTGTTTCGGGCAACCGGTGGAAAATCACCATTGAAGATAATATGCCAAAGATCTAAATCTTTTGCTTTCACATAAGTTTTGAATCTATTTTTCCAATATATAAAACAATCACTTTCGAAAAGTAGTGGTCTTTGCATAGATTGCCCTTCTAGGTATTTATCCGAATCCATAGATCGATTCAAGCTTTAATGTACGATATACGTTAAAGATCTTGAGTGACCTGGCTCTGATACCAATTGTGGAAACTAGAAGGGGGGGAGGGGTTGAATAGTTTTTGGCGTTTTAAAAATAAAACTTAGATTGTAGACTTATGTAAATTCAAGAGATACACACAAGTGTATATGATAGCGATGCAATGAATAAATAAGTAATCTATGAAGTATAGACAAGTAAAGATAAGAAAGATCAAACTGATGACACAATGATTTATAGTGGTTCGGCTACGAAGCTCCTCTTCGCCCTATTCCACTCCTCAAGTACCCAACTTGAGAGTTTTCTTCACTATGTCAAAAAGCTCCTTTTAGGCGGAGAAAATCGTACACGTCGCTTACACTTTTTCCGGTACTAAGCTAAATACCGAGTTCTACTTCGAGATAGAACCAATCTAACACACTACGTATTTTGTAGCCTAAATACTAACCTATCATACACATATGATACACACAACATACAACACAAGAGATACAAGATAAATGATTATCACAACTGTGATGACACAACTAAACTAATAACACTTGAAGATTCACGTCTTCGTTAGTGTTCTTCACTAAAGAGTGGAATGAGTTGATCACTTGTAATGGATTATGAAACAAGTATAATGATCAAAAATATAAAAATGATAAAAAGCAAGAGAGAAAAATATTTGTGAAGGGTCGTCTAAAATGAAAACTTAAGGTTGCTATTTATAGGCAACATTTGAAATTCAAAATTTATCCTAACCAGATGTCGCACGGATCCACGGATCCACCATAGCATGGATCCGTCCTTTGGTTTTGCTGGATCCGTCGGTGCAGCTGGGATAACTTTTGTCTTTTTATAATTAATCCCAAATCTTAACAAAATATTGTTTTGTACTTATAAATCTAGTTTATTAGATTCTTCTAGAAGTAAAATATTTCTTATAACTAATAAGGAAAGATCTTCTAGATTTGGGAAGATTTGGAAAGATTTAGAAAGATTGTTTCCACTTATGGTTAATCCTATTTTGTCTTACATGATTGACATAACTAGCTTATAATTAATCATATGTTTGTTTAAATCATTTGATTAGAAAAGGTTTGTATGTAGGTTCTTTAGCTATCATGAGGTCTTTGATTAGGAATATAAAGTGTGAGAATGAGGTTCGTGAATTGACATATCTCTAGCCAGCAGCTTCAAACCATCGGGATTCTGCAAATGTACGTTAGTAATAAACAAAACGAAATGTCTTTGTTCACTTTCGTTGAATAAGGTTGCAAGAACCACGGTTCCCCGTTTGTCAGTATAAATACCGCCTGTGATCAGGTAGAATTCTAAAGAATCTCCTTGACAGGGTTTTGAAGCTGCACTAGCCATTCTCAAACCTGAGCGTCTCAAAGTAGACAAAGCACAGAATGAGTGAACCAGTGGATTAAAACCCACTGATTAATGAGAAATTGATTTGAAAATCAGTCACGTGTCACTCAAGAAAGAGTTTTTGTGACACATCGAAAGTTTTACAATATAAAATCAATTTTCATCAGAAACACTTTTGTTTCGAAAGATAAACACAATCAATGTGCTCGAAAATTAGTTGTTGAGCACATCGAAAGATTTTTCAAAAACTACTCGTCAATTCACTGCTTGGAACAAGTTTGATTCATAAAGAATCGCACCATTGTTGCTTTCCAGTTGTCACAAGTTTAATCTATGATGGATGGTATGTGCTTAAATACACATACCTTTTACCTTTAAAAACAAGCTAAAATAACCAAAAACGGACTTAAAATGCCA
>BQNB010116234.1:0-20690 GCA_026074375.1 Tanacetum coccineum
GAATCGGGCTCGATAGTTAATCTAATATTGTATATGTTTCGGGTTTAATCCCAAGCAAAACCCGAGCCCGGGTCCTAGTTAAATATCTCGCGCGTCACTTTTAAGTGTCGGGGTATATAAGGAACTTTTCCACTTAGAAAAGCTAGTTGTTCAAAATATCTAAGAAATATCTTTTCTCTTTTCTCTTATCTCTCTCTCTCTAGTTTCTCTCTCTAGAACAACTCATCTCTCTTTCTCATTTCTAGTTCGATTTCGTGATCGATTGTATGAAGTGAAGTGATAACGGGATCCTACAGTATAAGCTCGAAATAAGCTACCAAATTTAAGGAAACTAAGAAACTAGTTTGAAGATCAAACTAAAAAGATGACGTGACTCTTGTGACACTTCTATCTCAAACGAAAAAATACCACTTCGATAAGAAAAAGAAAAAAAATAAGCCGGTTCTTAAGTAAGCTTAAAAAGAACTTTGAAGCTTATCTAATATATTAAATGACTCCTAAATAAGATGAAGAACATGAAGAACAAAAAGAGAATAAGGTTAATAAGCCAATAAGCTCCAAGCTTTTTGAACCGTGGGCTTATTAAGGAAAATAAGCCACGGTTTGCTTATCTAAACCACAAGAATCGAACACTAAAAACCCCTTGGCGAGTGATACCACATGTTATCACACAATATAATCCTTACACAACAATAAGCAAACCCAAATAAGCCCTTTATGATCCGGCAATAAGAAAGAAAGAAAAGAAAAGAAGAAAAGAACTTGGAATGTTAGATTAGAGAGAGAAAGTGGTGAGTTACAAGTGAACAAATGCAACCAACACCCTCTCCATGTGTGGAGAGGGTTTCTTTTATACCCCTAGCCAACATGTAGGCGTATGGGCTTTTCTACTTGGGTCGGGCTTGGCATATCTTAGGCTTTGAGCCCGAAACACGGACAATATTAGATTACAATCCAAGCCCATTGAACCCGACTAGCCTATTACTTTACAAGACCCAATTTGACTTTATAAGACCGATAACATTCTTGTTTGGCTTAATATAATTAAGGCTAAAAGAAAGTATATGTCATGTGCTTCAAAAGCAAGTACAGCACATGAAAAAAAAGTATGCAAGAAAAGAAATGTCACTGCATACAAAAACAGACAGAGTGATTGTTTTGCATTTTTTTGATATTATCAAAATCTCATGATACTATTTCAGATTTTCATCATGGTTTTCAAGACATTCTTTCTAAAGGAATTATCTCGGCGTATGTTGATTGAGTTGCACGGTGTGATTTAGTTACTCATAAAATACTCCTATGATATTCCAGAATCGGAATTGATCTACCCGGAGTCTTCCTTCCCCTTTAGGAAAGTTAGGTCTAGGTGCTAGAGTTTGAGGTGCAAATCAACATGTTTTGAATACCAAATGGACTTAAGAGATAAAAGCTTTAAATGAAAAAGGATGAACGAAAATGATCAAGTTGTCAAAATTGACACGAATATGATGAAGAAGAATCAAATGCTAAGCAAAATGAAAAGGTTGGAGTTGAAAAGTGAGATGCTTATAAGAAAAAATGAAGGGTGTTTTTCTTACACTAGGATAGAAACCGGGTCAACTCATATGCTATCGGATTTCATTCGTTGATTTCTGGTATTGAAGTAGACATCATGGACCCAGTGATGCAAGTACTTCTCAAAAAGTATTTATTTCATTCTCACGGAGATTAAACGCATAATCTATCGACTTCTCATTCCGAGAATGTTGGTATTGAATAAAGGACAATCTGCTCCAGTCCTTGCTTACTAAAAGTGCACAAGAGTCTAGAGCCAAATTGATATTCAATGAAATATCTTTAGGACACAAAAGTACGTTTGTATTAAACATAAATGATACAAAAGGTACAATGATATATGTCTGTGTGACATTGCATGTCTATGTGACATTGCCAGAACATTCTGGAGTGATACTATAAAATAGTACTCACAATGATTGAATGGAAATCCTACCAATGCTAACATCATCGCAACACTGAACGTAGGTCACTATTTGAAAATGATTGAAAAATGATTCAAATAAGTGCAAACTAGTAATCTAAGTGATCTAGTGGTTATGTGTTTCCCGGGTAACACAACACTAAGTTCACGAGATCAATGCTTATTTGAAATTCATGATCATATTTCCGCATCCTTATCATCGAGATATTGATGTGATCATATTTTTCAAATAGTTCATCGGGAATTTTCAAAGCATGATCTTGTGATGTATGAACTTCATGGTTAATGTGGAAGATGGTTCTTACTTTCATAATTCTTCATTCGTCTTCTACAACATACGATGACAACATTTCTACCTTTCACAAACATGTCTACTTCAACGAATCTTATAATGACAAAAGTTCCTTTCAACCTTCACGGGAATGATAGCAACCAAGTTTGATGGTTTGAGGGAGCTTATAGATTATTTGGGGGAGTATGTTTGTTTATAAAGGGGATAATGTTTGATTCTTAAAGAGAAAAGAAAAGATTTTGATTTCAATTTTATGGACTTCAAAGGATATTCTTCACCCGGAGCTTATTTGGAAGCTTATATGGTCATGATGCTCACGATGGATCATAATCATCATGAGGGGGAGAAAATATAAGCTTAGTATTGGCCTAATATGAGAGAGATAAGATATTAGTATATTTGGGGAGAAAATGTAAGGTCAATTCAAGTATATGAAAGGGGAGAAGATATAAGCAAGAATATATGGGACAAATCAAGATACTAGCAAAGAAATTGAATCAAAGAAATCGTTATGGTAAAAGTAGTTTGATTAAGAAGATAAGATTCGTATTCAAGATTGAGGTTACTTCATCAAGTGTTTTGAATAAGCTGTAGTGTTTCATTAACTTCAAAGATCGATCGAGATAGCCGGTTCGACATTTGCATGGAATTACTTCTCAAGAATATCGACATTGTCTTCAGACAATCAAAGTTTACTACTTCAATATTCAAGAGATGGATATGTGATTGAGGGGGAGCTTAAAGAGTATGAAGATTCATGTGAAAAGTCAAGTGTTCAAGTCTTTTACAAAGAAATGCTCAATCAATATCATCGTGTTTCAAGATCTTTCGTCAGCAACATTATGTGATTGAAATCTACATTCAAGATCAAGTTCAAAGTTAAAGATTTCATACAAGCTATTAAAGAATCAAGTTGCAAAAGAAGGTCAAAGTTAGCTTTTGAGAATGCTGATTTTGAGTTCGAGAGTAGAGTTGATACCTTCAGGGATAAAGAAATCTATCTTGTCATATAGGGAGAGAAAATTATATCAGGAGAGATTTGCTACAAGGTTGTCCTCAACTTTCATAAAGAATTCTCAGCGTTTTCGAGCTTCAAAGAAAAAGAAAATAATAGACTACTTCAGAATAAAGTGTTCAAAGCACAAGGAAGAAGTCGTCATCAAAAACATAATAAGAATAGTTCCCAAGTAGATCATTTAGGGGGAGAATGTTATAAATAAAGAAATAATCTACTTGTAGCACTGTTATAAAGTGTAGGGACTAAATATGTTAAGTTAGGAAAGTTTAATAAAGATAGTTAACCAAGGGGTATAAATAGGTATGTATGCCATGGTTAAGTGTAACAGTTTCATTTTAATCAAAAGGCAAGTTAGGTATTTCCCTCTCTAAACACACATACTAATTACACCTTGATTTTCACACACTAGTCATCAATCAAGTTCTTATATGCTTAATAGCCTCCAGCCTCAACATTTTTGGATCACGGTTCTCGAGTTGGTCAAGATAGCGATTCAACTCGGGCAACAAATTGTTTGCCAGTGTCACATCTGCTAGTAGTTCTTCACTTAGTGTCCTAATTGTACGTCGTTGCACATCTTTGGGGTCGGTGGCTATAGTGTTTCTTGTGTGATGAGAGTGAATGATATTTTATTTATGAGTTGGAGTGATTTAATGTAATGTGTTTCAGAAAAGTGGGTTTTTATAGGTAAAAAGGGATAAGACTACTTAATGACAATGTCATTTATCGCTTAAATTTTTACACGAAATGTGACATGATTTTACAATTCATTAGCTTTTTACTGAAGTGGATAAGACTACTGAATGATAATGTCGTTTATCGCTTAAAAATTTACATGATATATGACATGATTTGACAATTCATTTGCTTTTTACTGAAGTGGATAAGACTACTGAATGACAATGTTCTTTATCACTTAAAATTTTACACGATATATGACATGATTTGACAATTCATTTGCTTTTTACTAACGTTGAAATGACTAATGAATGAAAATGTCATGAACTCATACTTTATATAATGAGATAACTTGGGGACTCTCACTTTCAAACAAATTTATCAAGCAAACAAATTGTTAAGTGTTTTTCTTCAATCTCACCTACTATCATGGCTACTAACCCAAAATACGTGAGATTAACTGTCCTTGTATCACTCCAAGAAGCATATGATGAAGAGTCTTGTTTGGAGGAACAAATATTGAACTTGATGCATCGCTTTGCAAATAGATTTACAAGGCGTAGGCAAGAAATTAACAAGCTGAAGTCGTTGCCAGATCACCCACTTATCGACTACGGTCGCTACGCCCTAGAGAGAATGACAAGTACTGACATGAGAAATGCTGTTAAATTGAGAATGACCAGGGACGAGTTGTTTAGAAGCATGAAAGAAAAGAAAGAATTAATCAATGCATACAAAGAAATGTAAAAGCTTTATTGCTTAACACCACCTTGCAAACCATGTTTGTTGTTGTTTGTTGTAGTTTTTATGTTATCAAATCGTCTAAATAAGGTTGGCCATGTACACGTGGTGTTTTCTTTCTTGTAATGCTTTAACTGGATAATGTTAGTTTGCATTTTCAATTATTAGTTTTCAAATTACAAAAATAGAAATTATACAAATGTACAAAATATACAAACACTACAAAAAACAAATCCATATACAATCAAGATTCAGTTCGAGAAATGGATAAACAACATAACAAGTTATTAGGGTGTCCGATATTATGTCAAGTGACACACTTTGAAACATGATATCTTATTCATATTAACTTTGATTTGAACTCTCTTTATTACGTAGACAAGCTCTCTTCAAGTAGAACGCAATCTGACTAACCAAGAAAAACATTTAAAACATATACATATATGTTTTGGGGTCCAAAGTTTGCACATAATCATAATTGTAACTAATTTTGTGATTCATTTGACACACTTTGAGACACAATATCACATTCATATTAATTATATACATATACTAAAATGTGTACAAAGCACATTATCATTTTTGCAACTAGTTTTTATAAACAATAACCTAAACAAAAACCTTAATCCCTAAACCTTAATCCCTAAACGCTAAACCCTAAACCCTAAACCCTAAACCATAAACAGAAAATTAATTTTAGCATAGATTCCAAAGCCACTGTGATTTTTTTAATATTAATGTATGTCGCGAGTAGTTCTACGCGAGTATGTGACATGGCAATTAGGGTTTGTATTGTTTTTTATTCTGTCCACGTATACATGTATGTCGCGTATAAATGTACACGACTATGTGACATGGCTTCGTTTTCTTTTTGAAATTGTTCTCAGCACCCGACACATGGATGTCGTCTATGTTGTGTAAGGGTGTTCGCGATTAAGTGGTCCAACTATGTAACACGAAAAAATGGTCCTCTGCAAGACAATTGATAGTAAAATGATCATTGTACATAATTTTCACTTAATTTCGACGAACAAAACTTCAAAACCAATGAACAAATTTTTTTAGGCATTAGAATATACTACAATTGTTGTCAAACAAGAACAATGAGGGCATTCAGATATTGTGGGTGAGGGCACCAAACATTTTCCCATCATTTTGACCTTTTTTCCTATATGTTTTATGTATCCGTGGAAACATGGTTGGAGGCATGTCCCCCTACTACCATCAATATGACTCCGCCCATGCCGAGAGATACTGGTCTATGACCTTTCGAGTTTCTTTCACACCATATCCGCCATATTACTGTTAGAATGATGAAAATCCCGTAGGCATAACTTTATTATTGACCATTATTTATATTGGTGAAACCCTAAATACCCTAAACCCACAAACTGGGCTTGGGCCTAGTTATCCATTAATACTCCCTCGCTGTCTGAGAGACGAAATCACAAAAGCTCGGACTTGAGTAGTAAACTAGAAAAGAAAAAAAACAAAGCATTAACATAATAAAAGCACATAACTTTAGTCGACTAGTAACAAAACCGTACCAACGATCCACTTTAGTCGGCTGATAGCAAAGCAGTACCAACGTTCGACTAGTCGAATGGTAACAAAACTGTACCAACGATCGACTTTAGTAGACTGGTAACAAAGCAGCACCAACGATCGACTAAAAAAATAACAAAACCATAACTTTTTTAATAAACTTTAAATAGCATAAATCCAACAATCGATCCTTCCTGATAAATTGAATTGTAGTGTACCTTAGTACAAAAACTCAAGAAGATGACTTATGGTGTAAACAATTCCACAAACTTGTAATATCCCTGTTTTTGTTTTGGTTGAATGGGATTTCGTGTGTTTTTAGGGTTTTTTAGTTAGGGTTAAAAGGTGACGACTAAAGTTTGACGGGGTAGTTGAGTGGAGGTGGCTCAACGTACCCACATAGGTCTGAGGATCAGACCCACTCTAAAACCCCTCAATTATAATATATATATAATATACATATACATAAGCAAAGTATCATACAAATTATTCTTAGGAAAGAATAATAAGTAATCAACACGGGTATCGTTCTCCTCGGTGAGAGGTGAATAGAAATTTACGTTTATGTCGTGAATCGAGCTTGATTGTCATTAAAGATTTGATTTTGGACTCTAAACCTAATAACGCAAAGGGAAAGCATATAAAGGCACACTAAACTAGAAATTAAAACAATTTAAAATCCTAATGACATTTAAAAGTAATTAAAAACTAATTAAAACTATAGTTTACTAACTAAATAATCAAAAATGACAAATTAAAATTCTAAAAAACTCAAAATGCAAATTTTTAATCTAATATGATAAAATTAATTTTTAGAAACAGATTTTTTTTTGTATTTTTATTATTTTTATAACTAATTTTAAAGCTTTTTAAACTAAAAATTCAATTAAAAATATTAAATGAAAACTGAAAATTCTGAAAAAAATTATGGAAAATACTAGACACTATTCTAAGGGTTTGCAAAGAAAAACGAGTGAGAAAGCTCTTATCTATAAGCTGCTAAAATTCAATAAGCTAAAATAAGCTTAAAACTAACATGCATATAAAAATGTAATAAAACTAAAACATAATGAAAAAGACCCAATGGCGCAGTTGGTTATGGTGTTGTGTGTGTGAAGGGAAGGTCTCAGGTTCGAACTCTGTGACTTCCTTTTTGAAAATTTATATATTTTTATTTTCTTTTTGAAAAACAGCTAAACATTAAGCTAAAATAAGCACTTTTAATAAAACAACTTTTTCTAAAACTTATTTTTAAGCTAGGTAAAAGCAAAATAAAGTGACAATTTTGCTAGAAAACTAGTTAAGACTTGGACATAAGAAGCTAAAACTGTTTGGGCTTTTAGGACACAATAAGCAAGCAAGAAAGCAAATAAGCTAAAGACATACCTAGAATAATACCTAATAAGCACTAAGAACTAAAAATAAGCAAAATAAAATAAGCAAAAAAGCAATTTAAAAGCATTAAGATAGCAGACTCTAACACATTACTTAAAAGGATTTTGACAAACTTTGAGCTAAAATTTAAGGACTAATAAGCATTTAAAATAAGTTGAAAGATTAAAACAGATAAATCCCTATGATCTAATAACATAAATAAGCTAGATTTAAGCAAATTAAATAAAGAGAAAAGCTAGAAAAAGCAGATGAAAATGACAGACTACTCTAGTTGTTTAGATTTTTGGAAATTATGAGACTCTTTGAAACTTAAATCTAAGACTTAATAAGCAAACTTAAAAGCTAAAACCTAATAACAGATGAAAATCATGACTTAATAAGCAAATAGAAACTAGCATTTAGCAATGAGGACCCATAAATAAGCTAGAAATTCTCTTTAAAAGTGATTGCATACATGACATTTGAAAATAACATTTTGAGCTAAATGGCTATTTGCCATTAACTTGTAAAATTTTAAAATTCTTTTGACACATTAAAAACTTAAAACATATTTAGTTCTTATCTTAATAAGCAGTTTTAATCAAAGACTGACCAACATAAAACTATGACATTGACCTCTGTAAACTCATACCTAAAATGATTAAACCTAAAATCTTAAAATCACTTGACAATTTTTGACAAAAGGACTTAAAAGGCTAAACCAAGCCAAAATGTTTTCAAAACAGATTCACCTTGATACATTTTGAGCCAAATTAAGCATAAAAACCACACCTGATATGCATATTAAAAGACTTAGCTTAATAAGGCAGTTTACGATACTTTTTAAATCGCAGATTTAAGACTTTTATAAAACAGACTACAAACTTAATTAAACTAAAACTAAGCTTACTAAAACTAACCCTAAGAGTTAATTTGAGCTTACTAAATCTGACCTAATGACCAAAAAGAACACAAGCAGTCTTAACTAAGTTAAAACTGCTTGTGCCAAACACCTATTTAAATCTTGAAAACTCTTTTTTAAGCTTAAAACAAACTCTAATAAGCTTCAAAAAAAGAAAATAGATTTAGCACTATGATTATTGAAGACAAATAAGCAAACACTTTTGAAAAAAAATAAGCACTAAATTATAAGCTATGCTATTAAGCTATTTAAACTATTAAATTGGCAGATTCATAAAAACTAAGATTAAATCTAGACTAAACTATAAACTAGGAACATTAAGCTAAATTAAAACTAAATAAGCACAAATAAGTAGTTATTAAGCATAAGTAAGCTGATTAATAAGCTTAATAAGCAGATTCATAAGCTAAACACATATTAAGCTAAAATAAATGTAAAGAGAAAATACCTTGATTCCAGCTTAACAGGTATCTAAAATGCTCATTTAGAGCTTATCTACAAGCTCCATCTTGTTCGAAACAAGGTGGTAAAACCCATAAGCCCATCTATATATGGCTTATCATCTAAAAGCTCATTATGCAGAATTTGAGGTATTTGAGAATGAAAAGGCTTATTCAGCTAAGCTTTGAGGAGGCTTAGCTGAATAAGCAATAGCTTAGAAGGCAATGAGCTTATTTAAGCTTACTTAAGTGAATTCAAAACTTATTTAAATCATAATTGCTTAAAAGTAAAACAGACTTTAAGGCAGTATTTAAATGAAACTTAATTTTATTAATCTTAAAAGAGGTACAAGCTATTGAAAAAGTAAATTACATTAAAGGAAGGACAATAAGCTAAAATAAGCTACTAATAAGCTACTAAACTACACTACACTACTCCTATACTAGATAATTTTCTCTGTGTGATCCTTTCTCTATTTATAGTGGAGAGGTGAATCTTCTAGGCCATCAGGAGTGTCTCCTCCTTCTAATCCTGACCCTTCAATCTCAATCCATCATTTAAGCACCCTTGATCATACTCTACGTTTCTCAACCAATCAAAACCTTTAAGATTGCCAGCGTGGACTAGGTGATGTCAAGCGTGTGTCAGACGTGTGTCAGGCTTCTAGAACAAGGAGCGTATGGGTGAGAGTGGGTTTTACCCTGTGTTTTTTGTTGTTGTAAAAATGAAAGAAGGAAAGAGATAAAACAAAAAAGATGTACAGTAATTCACATTTCATTTAGTTGACTTTAGACCGGGTTAAGAGAGTATGGGCTTTGACTTGTTTTCTTGGGCCAAGAACAAAGGGATTGGATAAATGGATTTATTATTTTGGACTTGTATATAAAAGCTAAGGTTTTGTAGTATAAATCTTAGTGGGCTGACCCAGCCTAATAAAATGGGCACGGGTTGGTCCATTTAAAGATGTATACGCCTTTGGCTTCTATTTCTCATACTCTTCTAATCTTGTGCTTGGGTTTTGTCCTTTTTGCTTTGTTTATGTCCATTTTAGATGTATCCGATACTTGCACAATACAAATCACAAAATACACATATACAATGCATTTTTATGTATTTTTGGTCATTTTTGGTCTTTTTGGCTTGCTTTATTAGGTAAAAGGTTTTAGTAATTGGAGGCTGGAGCAGACTACCACCTATTCAATATCAACAATCTTAGAGTGAGATGTCAATAGATAACGTGTGTATCTCCGTGATAAATGAGACAAGTTTCTTTTGAGAGAAACTCGAATGGCTGGGAAGGGTTGTGCATTGCATCACTAGGTCCATGATGGCTTTCTTTAATATCAACAATCATCATTGAGATTTTGATAGATTATGTATTGACCCGGTTTCTGCCTAAGGCGTTTGGAGGGATGCTTTGTTTTCACCCTTTATCCATACATTTCTTTTTCATTCTTCAACCCCTTCAATGCTTACCAAGACGCCATTACTAACACCTTGTTGTGATTGTTCTAGTGTTAGCTCAATCTTAGTCGACATTCTTCCATTATTCTCATTCATCTCCAATCATACCTAAGGACTTCTATTTCTAACTATGGATTGTCCTTGGGTAGATCCCTCTAATTCTGGTTGGATCATAGGACTTATACCTAACCTTAACCACCTTATGAATTCATCGGCATCGTGAGATTAATTGGTTGTGGGTATAGAGATCGAACCATAGAACCATTTTCTGACATTGTTATTTTCAAATACTCCCCCTATACATGTGCTCCGAGATTCAAAATTGTTTAGCACATGAAGGAAATAGTTGCACTTGGAGTCTTAAAGATCACATTCTTCTATATCACATTTTAATCACATTTTCTCCCCTTATTTTAAATAATAAAACACTTAGTATTTGAAACACCAATTGATTAAAATTTATGACATGAAAAGTTCTATAGGGAGAAAAATTATACCACGATATTACATGAATTCATTTTCTTGATAGCTCCCCTTCAACAATATATGTGGGATACCAATATTTATTAAAACTTGACATTGGAATGAAAGATTAATATGACACCACAAAATCTTGAAGACGGAGTTAGATGCCTTAGTGAGCAATGTATATTATTATTTGGCATTATAATTTCCACATTTTAATTTGACAAAATGTGTTTGGATACATAAAGTTGACATTTATGAGATGTACCCAAAACATTAAAAGACTTTTGTTTTAAAAGCTCCCCCTCAGAATTTGATCCACATAAAATGACATTGAGGAAGGGAGTGTGGAACACACAATTTTAACAAATACCACTTTTTATAGGTATTTTATCAAAGTGGAAGCCATAATCTATGAGCTGAGTTATCAACCATAGAACTTGAGCGCAACACGCAGATAAAGACACATACTCAACTTCTGCTAAAGACATTGAAGTGCAGTCCTATTTCTTGGACGACCAACTGACTAACTTGTCACCGCCTAGAAATTGTATGCCACCAGATGTACTTTTTCATGAATCAAGATAACCCGCGTGATCCGAATCTAAAAAGCAGTTAGTTCGAAACTGGTGTCCTTCAGATACTAAAGACCCATGTTAATGGTATCTTTAAGGTATCAAAAGATCCGCTTAACCACAGTGAGATGTTTCTCAGTCGGTTTCGCTTGATAGCGAGCACAATAACATGTTGCATGCACAATATCTTGTCTACTTGCTGTTAGATACATGAGTGCTTCAACCATACTACCATATTTTGTTTGGTCTACCGGAGTACCACTCAAGTCAACATCTAGGTGTTTTGTAGCCATTAGAGTACCAATGCTATCACATGAGGTCATGCCATGCTTTTTAAGTATCTCTTGAGCATACTTAGCTTGGTTTATAAAGATACCACGAGGGGATTGGTGGATCTGAATTCCTAAAAAGAATTTTAGCTCCCCCATCATAGACATTTCAAACTTGTTGTGCATTAGTTTTTCAAACCTTTTTGAAAGTTTTGGGTTTGTTGAACCAAAAATACTGTCATCAACATAAATTTGCATAATCAATATGTCTTTCCCATGTTTAGTTATGAAAAGAGTTAGATTAATAGAACCTTTTAAGAATCCTTTGGATACCAGGAAGTTGGAGAGTTCATCATACCACGCTTTTGGTGCTTGTTTGAGTCCATATAATGCCTTCTTAAGACGGTAAACTTGATTGGGATGATATGGGTCTACAAATTCATCTGGCTGGTTTACGTACACTTCTTCCTTCAGAGGTCCATAAAGAAATGCTGTCATAACGTCTATCTGGTATACTATAAATGATTTGTGTGCAGCATACGCAACGAATAATCGGACAGCTTCCAACTGAGCAACTGGTGCAAATGACTCTTCGAAGTCAATTTCTTCCTTTTGAGCATGTCCCTTAGCTACAAGATGAGCTTTGTTGCGAATCACAATATTTTCCTCATCACGTTTGTTTTTCCAGATCCAATTCATGTTACTAACATTTTTGCAAAGTGGTCTGTCGACTAATTCCCATACATCTAATAGGTTAAACTGGTGAAGTTCTTCCTGTATCGCTTCAATCCATGCTAGTAAGCCATGGCTTCTTTAATGTTCTTCGGTTTATTTCGACTCATGGTGAGTGCGAACATGCACATTTTGCCATCTGTTTCTAGCTGACGTCTTGTTCTAATTAATTGAGAAGGATTTCCAATGACTTGTTCTAACGGGTGATCTTTTGTCCAATGTTGTCCAAAAGGATGATGTTGATAGAATATATGCATGTTTGGCGAATCAACATGAAGAGATGATGTATCCCCTCGTTCTTGTACCGGTATACTAAAAATGTTAATAAAATCATCGTCGTCAACTTGTGCATATTCGTTATTGGTTTTTGCTTGAATAATGTTCTTAGTGGCAGTGATAGTTAGTACTTGAGTTAGTGCTTGATTTGTTGTTTGAGGTGTTGTTTGAATGTTCAATGGAGGTGCATCTATAGCAACGGTTGTTGTTGAAGATTTAGTTGCATTATTTTGTTGACATTTATTATGAGCATCAGCAGCATGTACAGCGGAATACTTTGACACAACTAGAGTAGTTCCATTGAGTAATTCATCGAACATCGGACTAAATAGCAAATCCAGATCATTTGACGTTGTTACTATCTCAGCTGCTTGAGGAATATTTTCTTGACTTAGGTGATCGGGATTTAACTGTCTTGTTCAAGTACAGTTGTCGGACATTGTGGAACGGTGTCAGAACTGACGTGATCTGACGTCATTTGTGGCAATTCATCAAAGTTAACATAAATGGTTTCAACAATTATTCTTGTTCTCTTATTAAATACCCTGTAAGCTCTTGACTGAGTAGAATACCCTACAAAAATACATGCATCACCTTTTCCCTTCATTTTATTAATATTTTCACCATCTCTAACGATGTAGCACAGAGAGCCAAAAATGTGAAAGAACTTAAAAGACGGTTTTCGACCATTGATGATGTGGTAAGGTGTTTTCTCATGTTGAGGAATTACGAGTGAACGGTTTTGAGTAAAACATGCGGTTGCAATTGCTTCAGCCCAGAAGAACAAAGGAACTTTAGCGGCAATTAGCATTTTTTGAGCAGCCTCAACAAAAGTACGGTTCCGTCTTTTGACAACGCCGTTTTGTTCAGGTGTTTGAGCAGTTGACGTTTCGTATCTTATACCTTCTTTTGCAAAGTATGCATGAAGAGATTTATTCAGAAATTATGTGCCTTTGTCAGTTCGAATTGTTCTAACTTGAGCATGAAGTCCTCTTTGGACAAGTGTCAGGAAATCAATGAGAACTGCAGGTGTTTTGTCTTTAGACCTCAAGAAGTGAGTCCAAGTGTATCTGGAGTAGCCATCAATAATTACAAGAACATATTTCTTACCATTAATGCTTTCTACCCGCATAAGACCGCATAAATCCATGCGTAGAAGTTGTAAGCGTCTTTTGGAACTCAGGGTAGTCTTAGTGTGAAAAGACTTTCTTTTGGCTTTCCCCAACTCACAAGAAGAGCAAAGATGATGTTTGATGAATTTTAATTTTGGAAGGCCAGTGATAATATTATTCTTCGAAAGCAAGTTGATGGTGTCGAAGTTTAGATGTGAGAGACGACGATGCCATAACCATGCTTGAGACGATGTCGCTTTAGCCATTAAGAAAATTGGATTGGGAGTGGATATGTCTTGAAGAGTTATTAAATACAAATCTGTGCCGTGAGATCCTGTGAGAAGATCATTTCCCTTCAAATCACGGATGTAACATGTATACTTCCAAAAAGCAACTTCCAAATCCGCATCATAGAAATGACCCACGGAGATTAAATTATGATTTAGCCCTTCGACGTAATAAACCCGTTTGATAGTTATAGTTCCTTGAACCAAATCTCCATAACCAAGAATCGGTGCAATTTGATCATTTCCAAATTTCACCGTGCCCAAAAATTTCTCCACAAAATTAGTTAGAAGTTTGAGATTTCCCGTCATTTGCTTTGAGCACCCAGAGTCGACGATGAATAGAATTATCTCTATGAGCTGCAAAAGAATTAGAATACAATGGAGTATTGGACAGAGTGGAACACCTAGGAGTCATAGGTTCCAAAATATTAGCAGTTCTAGATGCATTTCCTAGAGGCATACTAACATTTAGGTTGACATTTCCTGTTTGGGACTTAGGTTTCCATTTGTATTTGGGTGGTGTAAAGTTAGGGTACCACCAACTACTTGTCTTACTTACTTGCTCATATATCTTCCTAATTATGTTTCTAGGTTTCTTGACAGTGGAGTCTGTGGCAATAGCTTTCTTATGGGATGCAACAGATTGGTTCACAGTTTGCTTTGGTTCTCTAGTACTAATAGGCACAGCAATTGGCTGTCTAGTCCTAGAATTAATACCATTAATATAATGAAGAACACACATATCATGATTGTCATTTAGCACACATTTTCTGCAAGTAACACAAACAAAGTTTACATTCGAGGTCTTAGCATTCAAACTGTCATTACACGCAGTTACAAACGTTTTGTTATTTTAAAACTTAAAATTCCTATGGTGGTCTTCTATTTCTTGCTTCTTCCCTTGACTATTGTTAGGCATGACTCTATCTCCTATTTGATTGCTCTTAAGCTGTGGTCTGCTAACACTAGTAGAGGGAATTACTCCTATAGAAAAAGATACGCGTTTATTAGTTTTCCTAATATCTTGAGGCAATTGTGGTGTTCTAGTTTGATTGGACTTTGTGTGGACTTTATACATTCTTGGAGTAATCACATTTGTGTTCTTTAAGATTGACTTTGTATTCTGAGGCAAAATCTGTGCAGTGACTAGTTTTGAAAAATCATTTGACACATTATTTTTGGTAACTGACTTTAACTTTGAGAAATCTTTCTTTTCAAGAGAATCTGAAAATCTAGCCAGTTTTCCTAAAATTGATTGTCTTTGACTTTTAAAAGCATTTGGTTGTCGAATAAATGAGGATTTTTCAAACTTAGTTTCCACAGATTTTCCTTTCATCTTTTCAATGAGTTTCTTCAACTCACTTATTGTAATTTCTTTGTCTTGTAATTAAGCTTTCAAGTCTTGAATTTCAAAATATTATTCACGTTCTTTTAGAAATACGTTTGACTGATTTTCTTTAAAAGATTTATCATTTTTTTTATTTTTTCTTTACATCGTTGTAAATCAAGTTCAAGATTAATCGCATGTTTCTGAAGTGTTTCAAAACTCTTTGACATTGTTTTACTTTTTGAAAGCTCTTTTTCAAGATGTTCACATTTTTCCAAGGTTTCCAGATAATCACATTGCAAATTACTAACTTCATCTATTTTAGTGTACACACCAAGTATTGCATTCATGTGATCAACATAGTAATATTCCTTTGAAAGTCGGTCAATTTCATTCAGAAACTGTGTTTTTTGAGTTTCCAGTTGAGATTTGAGAGTGTCTACTTCATGTTCAAGAGAATTAAAGTATCTCAAATCAGAAACCATTTCCTTGTTCAAAGACAAGTAAAAATTTTCTAAGTCCACATTGATTCTTCTAATTTGGGGGCAAAAATTTCCTTCGATTGTGTTTTGAATGAAAGGATCTATGTGTCCAAAATATGTTCTTTTAGCCATTGTTTGTTTGCAACGTTCAACTCCATCAAAAATCGTGTCAACACTTCTTTTAATTTTAAAAAGTTCTTTAGAGCTTTTATACTTTTGATCCCAAGGAATGGATTCATCCATTCGTTTTTCTAACAAAGTTGTTTGTTTATTAAAAGACTCTTTGAAAATTTCATTATTAGCAGAGTATGACTTATTTTTGACTCTTTTGAAAAATATTGTTGTTCAGGCGACTTTTCACGTTGTGGAACGAACTAATCATAAAGATTATTCAATTGGTCATAATCAAAAGGTCTGATTAAATCGCTTAATTTTGATCGACTTTCTTTGTCAAGATGAATCTTTTTGTCAGATTAAGGGTTAACGTTAAAGCAAGATTATCATTATAGCAACCTATATCATACAGACGAGGATTCGCTCTTTGAACTTTCTTGAGGAACTCAGGTTTTGCAAAACTCGTTTTACAATTACGATTAAGCATATTCATTGTTTGAACATATTGACCGATTTTATATACAATATCATCTAAAACCTTGACTTTGTTTTCTAAAGCAATGACCTCATCAAGTTCTTTGTCTTCACGAGTTTTGTAAAACTTAATCTGAGCCTCTTTTTCTTGTGACATTATGGAGATGGTTTCTTGATGTGCAAAAAGCTCCTTTTTCATATCCGAAATAGTTTGATTTAAATCATTTATCTTTCAAGTATATTAATTAGATGACTTTACAGATTGTATTTTGTATGACATTAAATCCCCTTTAGCTTTTGCACAATCGATTGCCACCTTTGACGCATAATTCACATCATGATACCTATCAAGTTCCGCTTGGAACTTCTTAAGGTCTTTGAACATCAACTGATTAGTCTTAGACAGTTCATTGTTTGCTTCTTTGAAATGGTTATTTGACTATTCTAAACTTTTATTTTTGGTTTTAAAATCCTCAATTTCACCTTTTAGTTTATCAACTAAAGCCTTGTTTGATGTTTCCAAAAATTTATTACGGTTTTTGCTGTCATCAATTTCACATTTTAGTTTCTCAATTAAAGAAGCAAGCAAATCACATTCTTGAGCAAGTTCATCAATATCATCTTGATCATCCTATTCTCTATCATAACATATATCCAATGAATCAATAGTGATGTTGGTGTCACCTTGTTTCTCTAGATATATGTCATTAACAGATTCAGGTTGCTCAGGATGTTCATTTTCAATGACAAACACATTATAGTTATCATTATTATTTTGTACCTTATGAAATGGCTCAACATCAAAGATGGGTCCAGAAGTGTCAACTGCATCTGGAGTAACCTCTTAAATCTGTACCATGTACATATAATGTGCTTCCAATTCTTGATCATTAGATTCATTATTAGTGTCATCCTTCCAATCAGCTTGCTCTATATTTAACTGAATTTCAGCTTCCTCTTTTTTACATAATAGCATCTTTTCCTTATGATAAGCTACACCCTTTGCTCGTTTCAGTTTTTGACATTCCCTTGATACATGCCCATATTCCTTGCAGTTATATCACTGAATCCCAGACTTTGGCACTATCAGAGTTCCTACATTTTCCCTAGCCCCAACAACATTAACTACCCTCTGATTTTCATACCTAGTTCCTCTGTTGATTCTTGGAGAATTATCTTGATTAGATCTGCTAGTGTTTGATAAAGTTCGAAGGTGTTGTTGGTAGGTTTGTAGATTTTCTTGAACGAGAGAGAAATTAAAGCCATGAGTTTATCAATCTCCTTTTCCTTTGACATTTCATCATCTTTAGTAATCGTGGCAGGTTCTTGATCATAAATAGGAGCATAAGAGTTGACAATTGCTTTTCCTCTATTTCTGGTAGCTTATTGTGATCTGGTTGAGGAATTTTGAGTGTGGTGATTAGGATGGTTTTAAGGATTGTAAGCTGTTTGTTGTTGAGCAACAAGTGCAAGTGGATTAGCGGTACGTGCTAGTCTTTCGGCTCTTATCTTGTTGACTTCATTTTGATGTTGCTTCAGGATGTCATAAAGTTTGTAATAGGAGACAGTCTTCAGCTCTTGACTCTGCTTAACAAGTGTCACAAACCTTTTCCATTCTGGTTGTAATTGAAGTAAGAACTGGACATTCACTTGATGATTTATAACATCACACTAATTCCTGACTAGCTCATTCATCATTTTGTAGAACCTTGAATAATACGATTCAAGTGATTCACCATCTCGTGATGTGAATTTTCTAAACTCCCAATACAAATTGGTTTCAAGATCTTGAACATTGATTGATTCACCTTGTTTCAACCTTTCAATAGCTTTCCACATTTCACATGCATTAGGACAAGCATCAACTATGGAGTAGATATCATTATCTTTCCCTGTGAGAATGATCTGAATAGCTTTAGCTTCAGCATTCAGTTGATCCCATATGTCTTGTGAAACATTCTTATAGTTCTCCATGTACCCTTTTATAGTTGTTTCAGAACTACCTTCAGCAACTAATAGTCTTCTCAGTCCATTTGAACTTGTATGGTGGATTTTAGAGACAATAGTGGATGAGTTCATTGTTAGGTTTGGTGTCGATGTATCTCTTGATTATGGATTTCCACTAAACGTAATTACCTGGTGCTAACATTGGTGGATGATCTTTGCCACCTACTTCCATGATAGCATTGTGAAGAGCATTTGATGTTTTAGTTTGCATATTGGTATTTGACATTTTGATAAAGTTGTGAATGAATATCGGATCTTAAGTGTTATGAAGTGTTGATTGGATTGTGGTTTTAAGTGAATTCAATTAACTTTCACAGGATTTTACAACTCTATGATTAAAACCGAGAAGAAAGATTACTTTTTGGGATTTTACAAAATCAATAGAAAAACCGTGAAAGTAGAATTGATTTGAAGTTGAGGTTTGATGTTTGATTAATTCATTAACGTTTTAAGTCCAAAGTTTATGGTTAATTAAAGTCCAAAGTCCAAAGTCCAAAGTCTAATAAAACAGTATTTGTGAAATTCAAAGTATTAAAACAGGTGGTAAACCACTGGTAGTGAGCACCAAACCGCTGTGTGAAGTTGGACAAACCGCTGGCTAAAATAAAATTCAAACCGCTGCCAAAAATTTATCAAACCGCCGCTTAACAACTTTTATCAAACCGCTGGCAAATAGACAAACCGCTGCGAAAAGAAATATTGCAAACCGCTGTCAAAGTTTGTTAAACCGCTGGCAATTAATTAAATCAAACCACTGCTGAAATTAAAGCAAACCGCTGGCTATGTTTGTTATCAACCCGTTGCCTGTTATTATAAACCAAATCACTGGCAACTTTGAAACGAATAAACCACTGCTTAATTCTAAACTACAAACCGTTGGCTTGTTAGAACGAGTAAATTGCCACTTGTTTTGGCAAACCGCCACTACTCTTTTTAGCAAACCGCTATGTAGTTTGAAAACGGACAGTGTAACATTTTGTTTTTTTACCTTGAAAAACTCCAAACCGCTACCTGTTATGCAAACCGCCACTTGGCAAAAATCAAACCACCACTTAACTTATTATATCATACCGCCATGTAATTTAGCAAACCGCTATTGAATAAGTTAAAAACAAGGACACTGTTCGCTTTCTACCCCTTTGTTTTCTTGCTACACTTTCGGTAAACAAATAAAAATGAGTACAAAGTGGTCCTAAAGCTCCCAAACCGCCACAATGAACAATGAATTTTAAAATTCAAACCGCCACTTTGAATCTTTAAATAAGCAGAATAAATAAGCTACTATCTACTCAAATAAGCTATAAAGGGTTAAGAACTAAGTGTGTAGTAGAGTATTGACCACGAATTAACAAGCTTTTACTAGTGAATCATCTTAAAAAGAACAAACCCCCACTTAGAAAAGAAAATAAGCTGAATAGAATGAGCTTAATAATCTACCTAAAAGCTTATCTAATATATGAAGTAGTAACACAATAAGCTGTAGAACTAGTGGAGCAAGAAAAGTAGAAGCTTAACAAACCAAAAAATAAAAAAACCAAATGAGATGTGGGATTTTGTTCCAATAAGCCATGTTTTGAGCTTATTAACCACAAAATAAACACTAAACACCCCTTGGCGATTGATACCACATGTAATCCCGCTAGTAATCCAAACACAACTATAATAAGCTCACCAACAAGCACAATAAGCCAAAAATAACGAGAAGAAAAGAGAGAAAGGAAATGGTAGAATATTAGATTAAGAGAGAGAGTTTGGTGGATCTTTTACACATGTGAAAGCACACACACAAATGACCAACACCCTCTCCATGTGTGGAGATGGTTCCTTTTATACCCTTAGCCTTCTAGTTGGCACATGGGCTTTCTAAATGGGCCGGGCTTGGCTTAACTTGGGCTTTGAACCTGAAAATAGACAACATTAGATTTCAATCCAAGCCCATTAATACCCGACTAGCCTATTACATTACAAGACCTAATTTGACTTAATAAGAACGTTAACATTCTTGTTTGACTTAATATAATTAAGGCTAACACATATGAATTATGTATCTCGACCTTTGTTCATGAGATCATTATGCACGTGTTTGAAAACGTTTTTAAGTTGTATTAACAATG